>JAOWBW010000354.1:449046-482747 GCA_026119855.1 Campanula takesimana | reverse complement strand
TGTCCTTACCTTGGTTAGTTTAGAACGTTGCAAATTCAAATTTCAAATTTGAATACAACTGTCCCATAGTACAGTTGGACCACCATGACTCTGCAACAAAAGGACAACTCAGCCTGAGCTCCAATTAGAAATCAATAGCTCACTGTCCTTCAACTTGGACCCCAAGCATTTCAAACGGCTAGTTTCTCATTCAAGGCTATAAATAGACCTTGATTCTTAATTGAAAAATGAAGCTGAGATTCTAAGAGAGAAACTGCTGTTGAAATTCTTGGTGATTGAAGATCATATTCAAGATTTCCAGAATCCTTCGAACTCTTCAAGCACTCAACCTTCAAGTCTTCAACAAATCTCAGCAACCTTCAAGATCAAATCTCAAGCCTCTCACACAAGATTCATTATGCTCTAAAATCATATAGATTCCAAAGAGCTATTGATTCTTACACACACACGCACCCCGATTGATAATCACATAGATTGAATCATTAGGGATACACTGGTCTAAGTCTAGGATTGAACTTCATAGAAATAGGTATTGATTCAATACTTCATCTCTGTAATCTGTACTCAAGAATCAATATATACCTCATTCAAAATCAAGACTGACCATCTTGGTAAAGGACGTAGATCTTTTAACAGATCGAACCTTTCCAAATCCTTGTGTTATTTACTTACTGCACTTTAACTTTCTACAAATTTACTTTAAGTCTTGTTCATCTTGTTTTAACTGTTCATATTAATCTTGTTTGTCGTTTAGTGTTTGATCCTTCAGATTTACGAACAATTGTGAATTGTGTTTGTTTGTCTACCTCATTGCCTTAGCTAAATTCTGACTAACTTATCATTTGCCAAAAACCTCTAAGACACAAGTTTTCAATCTCTCAACCTACCTCACCCCTATACCGCAGATTTGCCTACCGCAAACTCACCTACCGCATTCTCTGCCTACCGCATTATGCTTATCAAAAACAACTCTTAACTTGTTTCAACGAAAACTTCCGCTGTGCATTTTATACTTGACAGCGTGGCATTATCTACCGCAAAACTCAAGTGTAAGCATAAAGGTTGAATTTTGAAAAAGGGTTGAAATTTTTAAATAGGCTATTCACCCCCCCCTCTAGCCTCTTTTCATACCCTTGTTGTGTCTCTGGACCAACAAGTGGTATCAGAGCAAAACACCTTTATAAAACTTCTGTTTTTCAAGCTTAACAGCTTGGGTGGCCGATTCAAAATGGCAAGTCAGAAAACTATGGCAACGGTTAACTTCACTCACGTTCCAGCATTCAACGAAGATAATTTGACGTATGGAAGCACAGCATTCTAACTCCAGTTCTACTCCATGGACGAGCAACTTGGTGATTGTCTTACCATTGGACCATACTTCCCAATGAAAGCTAATCCGGATCCAAAACCAATGGTGCAAATCCGACTATCAAGAAACCAAAAGCTGAATGGACCGATGAAGAGAAAAGACTGGTTGGAATGGATGTGAAAGCAAAAAGTATACTTCTAAGTACCTTGAGTACGTCACAGCGTCGACAGATCATGGAATGTTCTACTGCAAAAGAACTTTGGGATGCAATTGAAGATTACATCGAAGGAGATCAAGCTTGCAAGGAAAGCAAAAAGTTTGCAATTCAAAGAAGATTCAAAAACTTTGCTAAGATCCCTGGTGAATCACTAAGAGCTACTTATGATTGTTATTGTGAGATCGTGAGTACTTATACAGCACTCGGAAAGAAATCAATGTTAATTTTCTTGCCGCTCTTGGTTCGCAATATCTACACAAAGGAAATACTCTTGAAGATACCAAGCTACTAGATGACATGTCTCAGAAGCCTCTATGCCAACCTCAAAATCTTTGATATCAAGCTTAACAACATTGCTGAAATGGAAGGGAAAACAAAGAGCTTATCGTTGGTGCTCTCAAAAGAAAGAAGTGATCGAGGAAGAAGATCCAAAAATCTCCACATCAGATTTACTTGATATGGATGATGATGATTTTGCTATGTTCGTGAAAAGATTCCAAAAGTTCAGAAAGACAGCAAGACCCGGATCAACAAGCAAAGCTCCAACAAGGTTTTCAAGGAGCAGCCCTTCAAAGAAGAAAGAGAACTTCAACTTCTCCAAGAAGAAAGAAGATCTTGTTTGTTTTAATTGCAGAAACCAGGTCACTTCGCATCAGAATGTCCAATTCCCAAGTATGAGTATATGAAGAAGAAAAGTAACTTTACTCCAAGGTATTCAAAGCAAAAGGGAATGATGGCTGAAGAAGACTCTACCTCAAAAGAGTTAGCTACTTGGATAGAGTCAGACTCTGATGAAAGTGATGAGGATTCTGAAGAAGGTCACATTTGTTTGGTCGTTCAGTCCGATGATGAGGATGATAATAAAAGTCATCGCTCACCAAATGCAAAACCTAAAACGGATAAGTTATACGGCCGATGAACTTGCTGAAAAAGGATTCCTAACTCCGGTTCAAAAGAATGGTGATCTTCTATTTTTAAGATGTGATGTTAGTGCAGCAAAGAAGGCTCTACTAAACCCCAAAGTGAAGGAAGTTCTGTCTACCACACCTCAAGTCAAGTTGGACATTTCCCTCGATGAACAAGAAAAGATGTTTGCAAAAGCTGAACAGGTAATTAGTAGTTTTCTGGCATGAAGGAAGCTTTAGCACTTTCAACTGAAGAAATTTCCCAGCTTAAGACGGAGAAATCTCTACTAAGATCTGAAGTCACCCTCCTTAATGAGCAGATCAAGAGCATGACTCCTCTTACTGATCGAAAACCGTTTCTTAGAAGAACAAAATGCTATATTAAAGTTAAAAATGATGAATTGGTCGCTGAGATAAATGACTTGAAAAAGATCACTAATGAGTGGACCAATTCTCGTGTCACTATGGAACAAATCTTAGAATCCAAAAAGCCTAGTGGTGATAAGGAAGGCTTAGGATTTCAAACTAATGACAACTTTAAATGTGCATCTTGTTGTGAAAGAGATGAGAAATTTACCCAGCAAACTTGGAAGGGTCGAAGGCTAAACATCATGTTCAAAGGGTGTAGGACAAGAACCAAAGAAGAAACTAGAGTTCAACTATGTCTACCCTAAGAAACAAACTGGCAAGGCAAAGATGAAAGGTATTGCCATGGATGAACCTACCGCAGAGGCTTCCTCTAGCAAGGTAGATAGCGCTCCCTACCGCATTATCCTGCCGCGAGGTCAATCGACCCACCACAAGAAGATGGCGACCGCAAGGAAGCCATCGACCGCAAGTGGCGGCAAGGCAGCAAAGTTCAAACGGATGAGTTTTGTTAAGGAGTCCTCATCCATACCAGTAAATGATGCTGTGCTCAAGACTTCAATGAAGCTTGTTAAAACTCAGTTGGGTGGCTTCCACCATTGTTCCGTGTGTGATGGTTATGGTCATAAGGCTGCTGAATGTCTTTTGAGATTCACACCCAATCCCAGAAAGAGTAACCCTCCTTCTGTGAGGCAGGTGGGGTCGTCAAAAGGTGCTAACACTTTGACCCAAAAGAATAAAAAGGGGACCTTGGTCTTAAATGTTTATTTTATAGGTTCTCTGCTTAATGGCTGGACTCTCAAGGATAGATCAAGTTTATGGTATCTCGATAGTGGCTGTTCAAGGCACATGACCGGAGATATCAACTTATTGGAAGATGTCCGTGAAGAAAAAGGGCCATCAGTAACCTTCGGAGATAATAACAAAGGAAAGACTGTAGGATATGGAGTCATTCGTAAAAAAAATCACCATCCAAGAAGTCTCTCTAGTTATTGGACTACAACACAATCTACTCTCAATATCTCAGTTCTGCGACAAAGGATTGCAATGCCACTTCACTTTAAATTTCTGTCTCATCAAAGATGGCATATCCGGCGTCACTTTGTTCAAAGGGATTCGTAAGAAAAATGTTTATGTTGTTGATTTTAATTCATCTTGCATTTCTTCTAATCTCTGTTTTGTAGCAAAGAATGTTAGTAAAAATAGTTGGCTGTGGCATAAAAAGACTAAGTCACTTAAACTTCAAGTATCTCTCCAAGATTGGTAGAGAAAATCTAGTTCGTGGTCTACCCAAAGTAGCTGATCACCACAATGAGAAGTGCACAGCATGTCAACTAGGAAAACAACTAAAAGCGTCTTTCTCCAGCAAGACGACACCTTCAACTTCTAGATGTTTGCAACTACTTCATATGGACCTGTTTGGACCTGTTTCTATCGCAAGTATTGGAGGAAATAGATATTCCATAGTTGTGGTAGATGACTACTCAAGATATACTTGGGTCGAGATGATGAGCTCAAAGATGATTGTTATGACATTTTGACCGCACTCTTTAGACAGCTCCAAACACAAAAGAAGATGACATCGTTAGTGTTCGATCCGACAACGGTACAGAATTCAAGAACAACGGTGTTGCTCAATACTGTGATGACCAAGGTATTGACCACAACTTCTCTGCTGCTGGAGTTTCACAACAAAACGGTGTAGTGGAAAGAAAGAATAGAACGTTGATAGAGGCGGAAAGACAATGATTGCTGAAGCAAAGCTACCTTAATATTTTTGGGCTGAAGCGTCAACACAGCATGCTTCACTCAAAATAGATCCCTTATCAACAAGACCTACAACAAAACTCCTTATGAACTTTGGAGAGGAAGAACCCCCAACATAGCATACTTCAAGATATTTGGATGCAAATGCTTCATACTCTACAACGGTAAAGAACATCGAGGTAAATTTGCTCCTAAAGCGATGAAGGAATATTTATTGGGTATGCTAAACACTCAAAAGCTTTTCGTGTATTTAATAAAACCACTCTTAAGATAGTTGAATCCGTCCATGTTACTTTGATGAACATTCTCTCCTTGAGCCTCATATGGCCCAAATGTTGCTGATGATTTTGTTGAGATAAATGAGACAGGTACAACTCAACCACAAAATCAATCAACTCAGGGAAACCCATCTACCTCAACTGCACCTCCATCTACCTCATATGAAGCACCAGAAGCTGCCTCATCTGCTGCTACCTCAAATGGAGTTGAAGTTGAGACACCCATAAATGTTGAAGAACCTATCCCTCAAATCACTTATGACTGGATGACTCAAATGATGTACCACTAGAAGATTTACAACCACCATCAACTCAACCAGACATACCTCAAGAAGTTCATGAGGTCAGAGATCACCCAATTCAGAATATCATGGTGATTTGCATTCTGGCGTTAGAACAAGAAGATCAAACTATGATGCACTTACCGCATTCATATCTCAAGTTAAACCTAAGAAAGTTGATGAAGCACTCCAGGACTCAAGTTGGGTTGTTGCCATGCAAGAAGAGCTCAACCAATTTGAAAGATGTAAAGTTTGGACCTTGGTTCCAAGGCCACAAGATCAAGGAGTGATTGGTACAAAGTGGGTGTTCCGAAACAAGATGGATGAGAATGGAAGCATCACAAGGAACAAAGCTAGGTTGGTTGCACAAGGATATAGACAAAAAGAAGGCATTGATTATGATGAAACATTTTCCCCCGTTGTAAGACTCGAAGCTATAAGGATTCTTAGCTTATGCCTCTTACAAAAGATTCAAGCTATATCAAATGGATGTGAAGAGTGCATTCTCAAGGGAGAACTTCAAGAAACCGTCTTTGTTGCCGGATTTGAAGATCCCAAATTTCCAAATCATGTCTACAAACTCGTAAAGCCTTGTATGGACTCAAACAAGCTCCACGAGCATGGTATGATACTCTATCTAAGTTTCTCCTTGAAAAGGATTCAAGCGTGGTAAGATCGACACAACTTTATTCATTGCTAAATATATGATCATACTTTACTTGTTCAAATATATGTAGATGATATTATTTTGGTTCTACTAATGAATTGTTGTGTAAGCGTTTTGAGAAACTCATGAAAAGCAAATTTGAGATGAGCATGATGGGAGAATTGACATTCTTCTTGGACTTCAAATTAAACAATGTGCTGAAGGCATTTTCCTCAACCAAGCTAAGTACACAAGAGATCTTATCAAGAAATTTGGACTTGAAAATGCAAAGGCATACGACACTCCTATGGCTACTGGTAACAAGCTAGATATAAATACTTGAAAGGTAAGAAGGTTGATCAAACCTTATATCGAGGTATGATTGGCTCTCTCCTATACTTAACTGCTAGTAGGCCAGATATCATGTTTAGTGTTTGCGTTTGTGCTCGTTATCAAGCTGATCCTCGAGAAGCACATCTTATTGCTGTTAAACGAATTATTCGATATCTATCTGGGACTATTAACCTTGGAATTGGTACTCCAAAGATTCAACTTTTGATCTTATAGGTTACTCAGATGCAGATTATGCAGCATGTACCATTGATAGGAAAAGCACGAGTGGAACTTGTCATTTCCTTGGAAATCGACTAGTTTCATGGGCAAGCAAGAAACAAGCCTTAGTCTCTGTATCTACCACAGAAGCTGAATATATAGCTGCTGGAAGCTGCTGCTACCAAGTGCTGTGGATGAAGCAACAATTGGTTGACTACGGAATCAAAGAAGAAAATTGTCCAATCTTTTGTGACAATACATCTACCATTGCTGTCTCCAACAACCCTGTCATGCATTCCAAGACCAAACACATTGATATCAAATACCACTTTCTCAAGGATCATGTGAAAAAGGTAATATCCATCTAGAGTATGTGAGTACTGATGATCAAATCGCAGATATTCTCACCAAGGCTCTTGATCCAAGAGATTTAGGTATCTAAGAGGAAAAATGGGTATGCTTGAACTCTAACTCAAACTTGTCCATAAGATTTCTTGTACAAATGTTTGTCCAAGTTCAAAGGAAGGTACACGGAAGGCATATCACGGTCAAGCAAACAATTGATCTCTCTCACTTGACCACACCTCCTAGTTGCCGCATCATTCAAATGCTGCCACAAAAATCATATGCTGCCGCATAAAGTCTTGTCACCTCAGTTATGATTTATCTCAAAAGACTAAATCAAGCAAGGTAAGACCTTACCGACCGCACATGTCACGGTCGACATTTCAAGCTACCGCACTCAGGCCCAGGTAAGTCTTCTAACTTAGTAATATTTTGAGATATTTTGACGATATCTACCTCAAGGGCACAAAGGTAACTTTCTATTTCCCTCGCTTGTATTTAATTCAAATCTTTTAATGCATTAAATTTTTGTATTTAATCTTTATTCCTAAAATATCCGAGCGTCATTGGCTAGTCCGATGTGACTCCTGCTACTTCGCATTTAATGAAAAGTGCCTCCTAGGTCATGTCAGTCACCTTTTTCAAAATTAACCTCCCATCTTCCCATCACCCTGACACACTGCAAAACTCTCTCCACCTAAACCGCTCCACCTTCTTATACTCCACCACTCTCTGCATTTCAATTTTCAGAAAATCATCTCTCTCTCTCTAATCTCTCTCTAAACCTCCTCTAAAACCGTCATTCATCTCACTCTCGATTCACTTCTATATATGTCTAAACATCAATCCAAGAAATCTTCAAAATCAACTGAATCCAGAGACGAGATTCCTAGTTCTATTCCATCTCAATCCACTCCTCCAGTCGTAGTTATGGTATGAATTTTTTTGATATTCGTCATTTTTGTTCTTGATGGATATTTCCCAAAAACTTTTCACATTCTCTGAGATTCATCTCACTTCTTACTTATATGTAGTTAAAATTTTGGGTTGATTGTTTATCCTTGGTTCTAGTTACTATATCTGTAGATTTCATAAGATTTCATCCAGGTTTGTTGAATTCGATTGAGCCAAATGGGTTTTTTTGAATTTTTCGTATTCCAATACTTTCCCCTTTCAATTTCTGAGTATAATGTAGTTTGTTTCATGAATTTGGTGTGATTTTCTTACTTAGTTTGTATTTTCGTTTCAATCTATCTACTTTTCATTGTTTTTTTTGAGTCAATTTCTGAGAATCTGAGTTTAACATGTGTATGGTGTTCATCGTGTTCTTCATAGTGTTCTACGTGTTCTTGGCACATTCAATGATTTGATCCATTTTTATTTAACTTGTTTGACATTTTGTGTTTATACACTATTCACATTTTAATCTTGTATGGGTCAACACTTCAGTGTTTGCGGTAATATCGTTAACATTTCTACCTACCGCAACCTTTTGGTACCGTGCCTCACTTGACAGCACCATCATTGCTTTACACTCTTGTCAAGTGACCGCACGACCTACCTCATTTTCTAAACTTTAAATTCTGCTTTGTTTCAGGACTTAAACCATTTCATTCCTGGGATAGTCATAGACCATGCAGATCTCAAGAAGGATGCCATTGGACGCAACATTTTGGGACGATTACACAAGTCTGGGATTCTCCCTTTCTTTACATTGGATCAAGATTTTCACCTGCCGGCCCTCGTCGATGAGTTCTTTAACACGGCAGTCGAAATGGAAAGTGCTGATGAGCCCGAATCCAATCCTAAGTACATTCAAGCTTCTGTTATGGGGCTCAAGATGGCATTTGATGCTAGTGATCTAGCCCATGCCGTGGGTATAAAGAAAAGCAAGAATGGCTTTGAAGAGATTTCACGGCAAGAATCTCTTAGTCTAGCTAAAAAGCTTGCCGGCACGGCAGATATTTTGAGGATTCAACGCAAAGACGTTGGTGAAATAATGTACCATATTGGCCATCTGGTGGATCATGCCCTATTATGCAAGACTGGCAATCATGCCAACTTTAATCACACTCAGTGGATGATCTCTGCAGCTATCTATCTTGGCAAACGGCTGGATTGGGGCCAGATTATGTACGACATTTTGCGAGGCAACATCCTTTCATACAAAGACGCGGCAGACCAAGGCGAAACCAAGTACCGCACGAACAGTAGGTTGATCTCCTACTTGATGAGTCACACAATCAGAATCAGGGAATTGTATGAGCAGAACAAAAATTATAAGGTTCCAATTCCTACCTCAAAAGACTTCTGCCGCAAATCTATGAAGACCAATTACCGTGGTAATTTTGGGGATGAAATGTACCGTTCATACCTTCTTCGAGATCCCATCGAAGAGTACATTCCTCCCAAATACTCTAAAAGAGGTCAAGCCAACCTTGGTGAAAGGATGGTAAGTGATGTGGAGGCTGCCGCATTTGAGCTCGACCGCAAGAATGCTGCCGCAATGAGGGCTCGTGAAAAGGGTAAGAATGTTGAACTCCCCTCTCCTCCAACTTATATTAAAGGCAAAGAGAAGGTTGGAGAACCGACAAGGAAGTCAAGACCAGTTTCCCAGGGCGTCAAGATTGCACCTACCACACCTGTTCGTCCTGCCGCGCCAAAACCTCCAAAATCTAAGGTCATTCCTACTGCACCTCCAATGTCTCCTTCCCCATCCCCTGAACCTCAACCAAAATCCAAAGTCTCTAAATCCCTCTCTTCCAAACCTGCCGCACCAAAACAACCCTATGTTGTCCCTCAATCTACCGTGCCTTCCCTCAAATCCAAACCTTCTATATCCCTCAAAATAGCACCAAGTCAGGGGGAGTTGTTTGTCAAGAAAAGATCTCATACCCCTAGCCCAGTCAAAGTCTCCAAAAAGGCTAAGGTGGCTAAGCAACCTTCACCTGAGGTAATCTCCCCAACCCTTTCATCTGACGAGGAAATAGTGGTTGCCCCTCCCAAAATTCAAAGAATTTTGTTCTGGATGCCCAAGAGGCTGATATGGAAGAAGTGAGTGGCTCTGAGAATGAGGATGATACTGCCGCAGAAGAGGATGAGCAGTCTGAAGATGACACTGAAAGTGAAACAGAGGAACAGGCTGTTGAGAAGCCTATTGATAAGGGATTGGTTGATGAGAGTTCTGAGGAAGAACATAGAGATTCTGCCGCAAGTGACAAGTCTGCCGCAGAAAAAGATATGGATGTTGAGCATGTTGAAGACGACATTATCCCTGAAAAGGTAGATATTTTTGTTGATATTGAGGATGGTGATGATGATGACACCCTATCACCAAAAGCTAATGTTTCTGAGCAAAACATTGAGGTTCCTCCTACCGTGCCTCCTGTCCCTACCGCACCAGCTCCTTCGACCACACCTCCTGCTCTTGAGTCAAATCAGTCTATTCCTGAACTGCTTGCCGCAGTCAAGCTTCTTACTCAGATGCAGGCAGACACTCAATCCCAGGTTGATTCTTTAGTGTCTAGTATGGTGGCGCTTCGAGAGGAGGTTATTGAGTTGAAGAATGATCAGGCCATTTTAAAGCGAGATGTTACCGCACTTCCCTCAGAGTTGATCTCAACCATTAAGGGGGAGAGTGTTGTGATAACAAAGGCTGTTAAGGACATCATGCAAGGAACAACTAGCAGCTCTACCGCACCTCCTGCCGCAGATCCTGCTCTCACTTATGCCGCACTCGGAGAAGCCCTTCATAAGCAAACTAATTACATCAGTACCAGTGTTGTAAATGGTGTTGAAGGTGCGAGCAAAGAATTGTCAAAGGCTATGAATGCTGATAAACTTGAAGTCAAGGATGAGCTGGGAAAGGAGCTGAAGAAATTGAAATCCTCTCTAAAAGAGGAAATTATGGTTCAAACAAATACCGCACTTCTTACGGTTGCAGAAAAGTTTACTCCCAAGATTACCGCAATGACCGAAGCCATGAAAGTTCAAACCAACCGCATTGAGGTCAACAACGTCAGAATTGAAGGACAATTTACCAAGATTGACCTCCTATCCAACCGCATCAATACGGTAATGAACAGGCTTAATCGACAAGGCTTGATTCAAGCCGCGCAGGAAGCTTTTCAAACTCCTGAAGCAGGTCACGGAAATGTTCAAGCTCACGGTGAAGAGGGAAGAAGAAGATAGAATCACTGCTCCAGTCATGATTCCAGGATTGAATTTCCCAGCTTACCGCTTCCCTCTTGCCGCAAAATTCATTGAAGACCTCATCGATATAGACCGCATTTGATATGACCGTATGTGGTCATTTGAAACATTTTATGTTTATAACAATTTACTTTTCTGTTTTTATTTTGGATCTGTAACTTGACAAATATTTCTCTTTTGTGACCTTACTCCTTTGCCTCAATGATTATCATTTGGAGTATGTTTATTGTGTTTGATGCATCTCTATCCTTCTTTGATTACTTATCTTGAAATGCTTCAAATAATATTTCTATCTTCTAGGATTAGTATTTTGTTTTTCATTTTAGGATGATAGAAATCTATGACATTGGCTTAGAGTGTGCATTGACTTGGGACATGATATTTAATAAAATATTTGTTCTTGAAAACATGTTTTTACTAAGTACAATGAATTAGCCTTTGTTATAGTAGGTAATGGTCTCAATCAAATAGAGGGAGATTGTTGGGTATGCTTATTATAAACCACTCCTATTACCTTAATTTGATTGATCCCATAACCTTATTTTACTCTTTGTGGACTTTAGGATATATTGTAAGAAGTACTTGTACTTCATTTAGAATAGTCCACCTTATAGTTGAATAGGCTTAGCAGATTAGGACTCAATTTTTCTAAGTCTGGAAAAATGAGGTAGGTCCATTGCCTACCGCATGAAGACGCCTACCGCATGACTATGCTTGCCGCAACTAACCTTGCCGCATGGTTCCAACCTACCGCGTGAATCTCTACCGCATGGAACCATGGTTGAAGAAACTCAAGTTGGTTCAAACTTATTCATAGTCACACGTGTGTCCTTACCTTGGTTAGTTTAGAACGTTGCAAATTCAAATTTCAAATTTGAATACAACTGTCTCCATAGTACAGTTGGACCACCATGACTCTGCAACAAAAGGACAACTCAGACTGAGCACCAATTAGAAATCAACAGCTCACTATCCTTCAACTTGGACCCCAAGCATTTCAAACGGCTAGTTTCTCATTCAAGGCTATAAATAGACCTTGAATTCTTAATTGAAAAATGAGCTGAGATTCTAAGAGAGAAACTGCTGTTGAAATTCTTGGTGATTGAAGATCATATTCAAGATTTCCAGAATCCTTCGAATCTTCAAGCACTCAACCTTCAAGTCTTCAACAAATCTTCAGCAACCTTCAAGATCAAATCTCAAGCCTCTCACACAAGATTCATTACGCTCTAAAATCATATAGATTCCAAAGAGCTATTGATTCTTTACACACACACGGACCCCGATTGATAAATCACATAGATTGAATCATTAGGGATACACTGGTCTAAGTCTAGGATTTGAACTTCATAGAAATAGGTGTTGATTCAATACTTCATCTCTGTAATCTGTACTCAAGAATCAATATATACCTCGTTCAAAATCCAAGACTGACCATCTTGGTAAAGGACGTAGATCTTTTAACAGATCGAACCTTTCCAAATCCTTGTGTTATTTACTTACTGCACTTTAACTTTCTGCAAATTTACTTTAAGTCTTGTTCATCTTGTTTTAACTGTTCATATTAATCTTGTTTGTCGTTTAGTGTTTGATCCTTCAGATTTACGAACAATTGTGAATTGTGTTTGTTTGTCTACCTTATTGCCTTAGCTAAATTCTGACTAACTTATCATTTGCCAAAAACCTCTAAGACACAAGTTTTCAATCTCTCAACCTACCTTACCCCTATCTACCGCAGATTTGCCTACCGCAAACTCACCTACCGCATTCTTTGCCTACCGCATTATACTTATCAAAAACAACTCTTAACTTGTTTCAACGAAAACTTCCGCTGTGCATTTTATACTTGACAGCGTGGCATTAATCTACCGCAAAACTCAAGTGTAAGCATAAAGGTTGAATTTTGAAAAAGGGTTGAAATTTTAAATAGGCTATTCACCCCCCCCCCTCTAGCCTCTTTTCATACCCTTGTTGTGTCTCTGGGACCAACACAAACAATATCATAAGCATCATATAGCACATAGCATCAGAGGCAAATCCAACTCATTATACCATACATACAACGATGTAACACTCACAAGGATACGTAGCCAAGGTTTACCGAAAGAACATAACCGTCAGGGAATACCATTTAAGAAAACCATTTGAGCAGCATAATTAGCTGAAGCCGGGATCCCAAAAACCAAACCATAAGAACCAAAGTAACTACGGGGGGAATATGACACATAGTTATAATCCAAATGCTTACTCGAGGGAGCTAACTCATCCCATCCAAGGCCAATCTGGATTGGGGAAAAAGGACCAGTGGAAAAGCCTTATAGTGAACTTGGCTGTGTGGCACTATAATACTTTCCACCTCCACTCGATAACACAAAACCAGCTGGACTTTCAAATAAAGCACTGTAATAAATTCTTGATTAAACAACAACCGAGGCAATGATTCCAAAGTAGGGAACCAAGCCAAACACCTCACCAGAAGCACACAAAAGAATCACTCATAAAGTGTTCACAATAACATTGACATTTAAGCCATAAACACAACCTTGTACACATATGAAACCAAATAATCATCTACCATTTTAGCTTCCCAAAACACTTATCTAGGCACCCTAGACTAGGACACAAAACCTAGCCCAAGATTGGGTCCTAAACCAAGTCAATGAAACAATTTATTTTCTTCAGCAAAAGTGGGCGTTTGCCCACCCTCATCTTGGGTGACCGCCCAAGAGCCCTGTTTTACAATTCACCTTTCAGTAGTTTTGGGCGCTCGCCCGGCCCCATCTTGGGCGACCGCCTATAAGCCCTGCCAGGCCAAAATTGCACACTTTTTACTCATTTCGTTTCACCGTCCCAAAAGTACTACTACACAACAACTCTACCCTTAACCACAACATGGCTACATATCAGAACCAGAACATCTTTAACACTTCTTTGAATCCAACCAAAACCAAATCCACCAAATACTCACTTTGTCCCAAAATTACAAGTATCACAAATAAATTCTTTTCACGATATTTTCACCACATATAACATATACAACATATATGTGTAGACACCCCGCCTTGGACCTCTCACCCCGATTGCATACAAAGTATTTTTATTTAACTTATTTTCATTAACTTCTGTTACTTCGGTTAAGTTCCTAACTGATTCCGTTAGTTTTGGACTAAACTTCATAACAGAGTTAACTTTTAGGGTCATTCTGTCATTTTGTCCTTCTCTGCCGCGGGCGCTTCCGGAACTGTTAACGGGATGCGCGCGCGTCTCGCCCCAAAAGCGGGACTCGCGCGCTTCCCATTTTGGCAGTAACGGATTGCACCTTATTTCCCTCCCTTTTCTTATTTACAAACATCTCTTTCTTGATCACAAACAACCCTTTTTACATCCACATTCATCCCCCTTTTCTCATTAACTCCCAATCCCACACTTCTAGCCTTTCATTAAAACAAAATATTTCCTTTTTATTTTATTTGATTTTCTTTTATTTCTTTTATTTATTATTTTATTTATCTTATTTTTGATTGGTCAATTCCATTTCACATGGATGATCATCTTTTCCCTCCATCATTTCCCTCTCTTTTTTACCTATAAAAACCATCATCTTCTACCTTGGAAAGGGACCCAATTTTGAGACTTGAACAAAACTCTACACAAATCATCTCAACAATCCTTCTCTACAAAACACTACACAAAGTGTTTGCACAACATTTTCTCTACAACAACACAATTTTCAAGTCCAAGTTTGAAGTCCTCTTTCCTAAGGTACAACATCTCTTTTCTTCTCTTATTTTTATTTGTCTAGTCTTACTAGTATGCAATCTCATAAAAAGGGATACAACTAAAAGGCCACTTCACTATTGAAGTTTGGCCAAGGTTACATCCCGACATTCCAAACTTCATTTAATTTATATTTCATTTCTTAATGTAATCATTTAGCACTAGTCCAACATGTAACTATTTAGCATTAAATTAATAAAATCATTCTTTTCCCTTTTTTCTTTATATTATAATTGTTAGCATTGTTAATAAATTGAAGGACATTTAGCATTAGAACACCAATAGTAGCAAGACCCGCGTAAGCGGGGCGGAGTGGGTGTTTAAGTACTTCCCACTCCGTCACCTAACCCCCGAACCCTTCTCTCCCGAATCTCTGGTTTTGTACATAAATTAGGCTATTTCTAGGTTTTTCTTATGTTCCTTTAAAAACATAGATGAGAAAGAATTTGTAGTGACTAATGATGAGCATGTCAATGTAATAGAGATAGGAGAACTCGAGGGGACCACCCATTCAATCCCAATTGTGAATGGGGGCCCCAATGTTATGAATAAACTTGACAATTCTTGTTATGTAGTGACTTACGATGAGGTAATGAGGGAAGTACTAGGGAATAGGAAAAAGAAGCAAGATGGGAACGTCAACATGCTAACTCGATCCAGTCGAGTCATAGCAAGCAACCCTTCCACTTCCGCACCGAGCTCCTCTTCTCAAAGGCCGCAAGTTTGGAACACTCCCGAAGATCCTCTACTTGTCCAACTCAAGAAAACTCAAGCCACATCTCTATTTAGGACCTCATCGCATCCTCAAAAAGAAACACCGAGATCTTGTCATCCGCAATCTCGATGATACATCAGTTTCTCCCGATACTACTCCCGAGGACCTCACGGCAATGATTGGTCACATTCATTTTGGCAACGTCATCACCTTTGCCGATATGGACCTTCCACCATTTGGTTCCGACCACAACGAAGCTATTTACCTCAAGGTACGAGCAAGGGGGAGGCCCGTCTCAAGAGTCTTAGTGGACGGTGGTTCCGCACTCAATTTCATGCCTGGCAGAATCATGGGCATACTGGGGCTTAAGGATTCTGATTTGAAGCCTTCTACTCAAGTAATCCGAGGTTATGACAGCACCGCCCGTACAGTCATGGGTATGATCGAAATAGACATCGAGTTTGGAAGCATGGTCATGTCCGTTCCATTCCAAGTGCTTGATATCCCGGCCTCGTTCAACTTACTTTGGGACGACCATGGATTCACAGTGCTAATGCCGTACCATCAACTCTCCACCAATGTGTCAAGATCCGAAATGGTGATGAAATAGTGACCGTCATGGCTGAAAACGTCACTATCCACAGAAAAGGTGAGCCCGTCCACCAAGTTTAGCATGGTTTACCAGACTCCACTCTCTCCGGCGTCTCAATCAACGCCATTGACAAAGAAGGGGGAAATGGATCATGGACCCCTAGCAATCACAAAGTCCTCCGTATGATGAGGAATATGGACTACTTCCTGGTTTAGGCTTAGGGAGATATCAACAAGGAATCCTACATCCCGTGCAAGTCCCATTTGTCAATAACACATTCGGTTTGGGGTACGAGCCTTCCAAGGAAGACTTGAAACAAGAGCAAACAATCAAGAACGAAAAGGCCTGAGCTCGTAAAGAAGGCCGTCGTTACGAAGTCCCTAATCTAAGGCCTTACCGCAAGACGTTGAATGGTATTTTGTCAGCCAAGGGGAAGACGTTCCATACATGATCTTTCCCGAGCCATGGGTTAACAATAAGGGTGTCAAAAAGCCCGGCCTCGAAATCTTCTCCGATTGTGAGATCCAGAAATCCGAAAGGGAACCAACTCCCATGTCGCCCGTGAATAGTGGGGAAGGAAGATGACTATAGAATCCGAGATAGAAATCACCGTGGGGAAGAACTGACAGATTTAGCCTCCATGTTCGAAGAGCTTGCCATGATGAATGAATGCCAAGTTAACGCCATCCATGACACCGTCATCATAAACAAGACTCTCAGTGAGATCCTGCCAAGCTCCGAGCCGATCAACAATTGGTATTCAACGAAAGGGCCCGTGGTATCCGAGGAATTCTTAGTCAAGAAATGGGTTGCATACCCCGCACAACAACAAAGGAAGAGCAGTTCACACTTACTTCGAGTCCGAGAGTGTCTCTAATACCCTCACCCAAGAGGATTTGGAGGCCATAGCCGAGCGTGTGTTTCCTTTCTTTGCTAATGAAAAATTTGATATTTCTGAGTACCCTGAGATTGCAAACATCATAAATGATGAATTAACTAATAATGAACTTAATGAAGAAGTTAATAACGATTCAAATTATGATGAAATAGACCACGAAAACATAACATACTTAAATGAACTTGCTCAACAAGTCCGTAGTCGTGGTGAGAATGGTCCAAAGGCTGACGAAGAATTGCATGTTGTTAATCTGGGTACCGAAGAAGAGCCAAAAGAAACTAAGATTGGAAGCTTCTTCAAGGGGGACGACAGAGACAGATTGACTTCACTACTACGGGAGTTCGTGGATGTGTTCGCATGGTCATACAAAGACATGCCGGGTTTGGATAGAAAGGTAGCAGAGCACAGGATTCCGATCAGAGAAGATGCCAGGCCAGTAAAACAGAAGCTCAGAAAGATCAAGCCAGAATGGTCTCTGCAGGTCAAAGAAGAGATTGAGAAGCTCCTCAGTGTGGGTTTCATCAAGGTTATCGAGTATCCGACATGGTTAGCCAACATTGTGACAGTCAGGAAGGCAAACGGTAAGGTTCGAGTTTGTGTAGACTTCCGGGATTTAAACAAAGCTTCCCCAAAGGATGATTTTCAACTCCCTAATATCGACATGCTGGTCGACTCCACTGCTGCCTATGAGGTTCGCTCATTCGTGGATGGGTTCGCTGGGTACAATCAGATTCTCATGGCCGAAGAAGATCAACATAAGACAGCCTTCACAACACCGTGGGGTACCTTTTGCTACACAGTCATGCCATTTGGGTTAAGAAACGCTGGGGCTTCCTATCAAAGAGCCATGACAGACTTGTTCCACGATATGATTCACAAAGAAATCGAGGTCTATGTGGACGACATGATCATTCACTCCAAAGGGACCGATGGTCAACATTTAATCGATCTCCGCAAGTTCTTCGAAAGGCTTCGTCAACACAAGATGAGGCTCAACCCTGCAAAGTGAACGTTCGGGGTTATCCGAGGCAAAGTTCTTGGTTATATGGTCACTGAAAGGGGAATTGAAGTAGACCCCTCCAAAATCAAGGTAATCATTGACATGCCTCCTCCAAAGACGCAGAAAGAGATTAAAGGTTTCATTGGCAGACTACAATACATCAGTCGGTTTGTGCACCAACTCACTTCCATGTGCGAGCCAATCTTCAAGCTACTCAAGAAGAATGTGGCTCTAGAATGGACCGACGCGTGCCAAGAAGCCTTCGACCAAGTGAAGCATTACTTGACGTGCCCTCCTGTTCTAGTTCCGCCGCACAAGAAGAAACCTCAGTTGCTCAATCTTACTGTCAATGATGAAGCCCTAGGGGCTATGTTAGCACAAGAGCAACTAGAGTCCACAAAGGAGAACGCCATTTATTTTGTCAGTCGCCGATTCCAAGGAGGCGAAAAGAATTACTCTGTCTTAGAGAAGTCATGCGCAGCATTGGTTTGGGTCACTCAAAAGCTCAAACACTATATGGAAGCTTTTCCGATCAAGCTAGTAGCAAAGGTGGACCCGCTCCGCTACATCTTCGAGAAGCCTTTCATGTCAACAAGAATAGCTAAATGGTACTTCATGCTCGCCGGCTATGATATCACTTACGTCACACTAAAATCCGTCAGGGGGAAAGTGTTCAGTGACCAGCTTGCCGAATTCCCGTGTGACGAAGTGAAGGGGAAAGATGTACAGTTCCCCGACGAGCATTTAATTTGTACTGCAACCGAGGAAATTAAGTGGCAACTTTTTTTCGATGGCGCCGCCAATAAACACGGTTTGGCATAGGGGTATTGCTTGTCGATCCAAAAGACATCTACACTCCCATTGCCATCCGCCTGGAATTCGAAGCTACCAACAACATTGCCGAGTACGAAGCATGTATAGCGGGGCTCGAAGCAGCTCTCGACAGAAATATCACAGAACTAGAAGTATTCGGCGACTCTTTAGTCCTTATCAATCAGCAATCGGGTAAATGGCGAACCCAAGACCCGACTCTCCAACAGTATGGTCAGCACCTTGAAGAACTGGTTGAACAATTCCAAGAGATCACTTTCAACTACCTACCAAGGGATAAGAATCGCTTCGCCGATGCACTGGCCACTATAGCTTCATTAGTCGAAATGCCCAAGGGAAAATGGTGAAGCCCTTCAAAATTGCTCGAAGGAACAGTCCGGCATATTGCATGAGTATCGAGATCAACGAGATGCAAACAAATTCTCCATGGTATTCGGATATCATGAACTTCCTCAAAGAAGTCACTTATCCCGAGAATAGCAATAAGAAGTCTCTAGCAGCTCTGGAAAGGATAGCCTCTCGGTACGTACTGATTGGGGACCGAGTCTATAAAAGGCACCACGACGGGATCAATCTCTTATGCGCCAATGAGGCCGAAGCTCAAGAGATAATGTGTGAAGTGCACGAAGGAGAATGTGGACCCCACGTGAATGGGTTTATGCTAGTCAAGAAGATACTTCGCATTGGTTACTATCGGAGCACTATGGAACGAGACTGTATCGAGAAAGTCAAAAGGTGTGCCAAGTGCCAATTGTCATGACCCGAAATATAGGCTCTATTTATTAGTAATAAATAATCATTATTTTTTTTTGAATTGCTTATTTATTTATTAAATTATTATTTATTTAAATATTTATGTGTGAAATTTATGTGTTATAATATTTATGCCTAGCTTTGTATTCGAGTTATTTGGGCTAGTGTGGAAGTGTTGGGTCTTAATTGTTAGTAGGGAGTGTAGTGCTTGTGTGTAGTGTAGTGGAGGGGGCCTAAGTGCAACATTTTGAATTATTTCCCTACTCCCTCCCTAATCCTCCCCTTCTCCCTCATACACTCCATCCCCCCCCCATTCTTCCAGCAAACTCACTTCTCTCTCTCTCCAAGTGATGGTAAGTTTTCTTCCTCTTCCTTCTCTCTTCATTTTCTTCCTCTTCCTCTCATCTTCTCTCATTTCTTAAAACATGAACCATGTTTAGATCGTCGATAGGATCGTAGGAAGCCAAAAAGAATCGAAATCCATCAACTTTGAGAATTTGCAAGTAAGTTACTTTTCCCCCATTTTGATGCTAAAATGTTCATATCATGTTTAGATAATGCTTTATGTGTTATAATTGAAGTTTGGTTGGGTTTTGAATTTATTTGGAATTTTATTTGAGTTTTGGGTAAAAATGGTGAAACTTGAATGTTGGTTTTGATTCTTGGTTTTGGTTTGTAAATGGTGTATTTGGATTCCCATTTTAGTTATAAATGATGTTTGGGTACCTTAGAAATCTTGTAGGGAGTGTTGATTTTGAGTGTTTATGATTTTGGTATGAAATGGTAAGGAAAATTGGGAAACCCATCTGCTGAATTCTTCCCAGTCCGTAGACCAGGCGCCCGCCCGACCCCCTCCAGGCGCCCGCCTACATACCCCTTTCTGAAGACCTGACCTTCTGTTGATTCAGGCGCCCGCCTGCCCTATTCCAGGCGCCCGCCCGCCACTGTTCCAGGAATTGACCTTTTTGCTTGTTTAAACTAAATGGCTTAACTAGTTTAGGTTTAATCCTTCTAATTAACTTAAGATAACACCGTGGAACACTTTATTGTGTGGATTTGATTCCTTTGTGAATAAATATGATATGGAGTTTGATTAATTATCATTTTGGGAATGTGGTTCACCTTTGATGTGCAGTTTGTATTGGTTTACCTTTGTGGTGATTTAATTGGATTGATTCCCTACTTTGGAATCCTTTGTTGTTTATTGTGCTAGTATTTTATTACTTAGCCTTTATGTGAAAGTCCAGCTGGTATTTTGTGTGTGTTTGGGCGATGCGAAACATTATGATGGCACGGCCAAGTCCATTGTGATGTTGACCATTGTTTTGCCCCATTATTACCCTCCTCCAGATTGGCCTTGGATGTGAGAAGAGCTAGCTCCTTTGTGTGCATTTTAGCTTCTTGGAGCATGACTTTGTGGCATGTCTTCCGTCCTTTGTGACACTTCATTGGTTATTGGTTCCGGTACCGGGGGTTTTCTCTTCGGCTATTATGCTATTATGAAGATGACGATTTGTTGATTATTGAAGCTGCGCAGCGATCCTTTATTTGGATGTTCCGGTTTGGAAAACCTTGGCTATATCCTTTGTTATGTGTTTATTTCCGCTGCTATCTGTTATGTGATAAATGCTATGTGCTATGTGATATTTATTATTGTTTATTGCTTATTGCATTATAGCATGTCATGTAGTTGCATTAGTAACTTATTGAGATTTATCTCACCCCCTTTTCTTTTATCTTTGTTTTTCCTTAACCCCCCCCCAGGTGCTAAGGATTAGTCTCGCTGATCACGAGAAAGAGGACGTCGAGTGTGGATCCATTCTTTTGGGAAGGTTGATATAGGTTGGTTTACATTATGTAAATGTGTAACCATTTTGGGGTAGTTGTACCAAACAATGACGTCACTAAGAATTGTATATTTGTATTTTGTTGGGCATAAACTTGTGGAAGTTTATGTTAGTTGTAATTGATTTTTATCAAACTTGGTTTTGTAAAACTTTGGATCACTACCTTTAGGTATCAAATGGAATTTTTGACTTCGGTATTTCACAGTTTTGGTTTTAGAGTCGACGTCCGGCTCGCGGTCTCGGGCCCGCGGGGTCCGGGGGCGCGACAGTTGGTATCAGAGCAATGGCATTAGCTCTAAGTATAAGTCTAGGTGGATTAGTATGACCTAGGTGGGTAGTAGTGTGCGGAGTGATTAACGGTTGATGTCTTATGCAGGTAATTGTTCTCAATGTCTGGAAGAAGAAACAGAGGAGGTACTAGTGGGGCACAGAATCAGAATGATACAAGGGAAGAAGCACGTGCCATGTTCCAAGGCATGTTTGAGGCGGCCATGAAGGCCATACATGATCAAGGTCCGAGGGTAGATCGAGCACCACCCCGTTATGGGTTGGAGCAATTTCTCAAACTTAAACCGGTTGAATTCAATGGGGAACCCGATGTTCGGAAAGCTGAGTTGTGGATTGAGTCTATGGAGAAGATTTATGATGTGTTTGGGTGCACGGATGAGGACAAGGTCCGGTTTGCGGCTTACAAGCTTGTGGGAGCTGCCGAGCATTGGTGGAAGGGTGTTAAAGCTGCTTGGGATGATACTCACACGGTGTATGCGTGGGAGTTGTTTGTGCGCAAATTCAAGGAGCATTTCATTCCGGTTGTTGATCAAAACCGAAAGGAGATCGAGCTACTCAACTTGGAGCAAGGTGTGTTGTCTATAGCACAATACTCGGCTAAGTTCATAGAATTAGCCCGGTATTGCGACTATTTGGTGAGGACCGAGGAACAAAAGGCTATGAGGTTTATTCGGGGATTGAAGACCTCCATCCGTACTCAACTGATTGCTCAACGGATTGTGACTTTTCAAGATGCGGTGGACCGAGCCTATTTGATAGAGCAAGATATTGGGGAACATAAGAGGAAGACCGAGGTGGCCAACCCGAGTAAGCAAGGAGCTCAAAGCAAGCCACAACCAAGGATTGATAATCGAGGTAACTTTGGGGGACAATCTCAGTCCCGAGGGCAACCGATCCCAAGGAACCCGGGTACCACTTCCGGGAACCAAGGGAGCCAAATTAGGAGGCTTTGTTCGTATTGTCAAAAGGAAGGTCATTCTGAAGACCGTTGTTGGAAGAAGCAAGGAAGGTGCACCAATTGTGGTCAAATGGGTCACTTTGTAAAAGATTGCCCGAGAGGTAGAGGACAAGCATCCGGGTAAGGAGTTGGTATTAATCAGGGTCAGAAAAGGGATGCCGCCGGGAAGCCCAAAGTTTAAGGGAAGGTTTATGCCATGAATCAACAACAAGCTACCGATGATCCATCCGTTATTGGAGGTATTGTTTCTGTGTCTAATGTGAGCGCATGAGTGTTAGTAGATCCAGGATCATCTCATTCATACATTTCTGTGCAATTTGCTTCCATGTTAAATGCTGCATTCGAGTCTTTACCGTTCGTGCTAGAGGTGTCGACCCCTATAGGAGAATGCTTGATTTCTGATCGACTCTTTCGTGCTTGTGATGTGGTTATTTGTGGTCGTGTCCTTTGTGCGGATTTGGTAGTTCTTCCTATCCAAGACTTTGATGTCATATTGGGTATGGATTGGTTGAGCAAGTTTCATACGTCCGTTGATTGCCGTAAGAAAACTGTTACTTTTTCTATTCCCGATGTGCCTAAATTTGTGTTTGAGGCTAGTCCTTTGAGTAGAAAGGTTCGCTTAATTTCTTTTATGAAAGCGAGAAAATTATTGCGTGGTGGTTGTGAGGGGTATTTGGCTAGTGTTCTTGATACTAGGAAGGAATCCCCTAGTTTTGATAGTGTTCGGGTAGTTCGGGAATTTCCCGATGTTTTCTCTAGCGAGTATGATATGCCTCCCGATCGTGAGATTGAGTTTTGTATAGACCTTTTGCCGGGTACGGCTCCGATTTCGAAAGCACCTTATAGGCTAGCCCCCGCAGAGTTGAAGGAGTTAAAGGTTCAGTTGCAAGAGTTGCTTGATCGAGGGTTTATCCGCCCTAGTGTTTCCCCGTGGGGAGAACCGGTTTTATTCGTGCGGAAGAAAGATGGTTCATTGAGATTGTGTATCGATTACCGGAAGTTGAATCAGGTGACGGTGAAGAACAAGTATCCTATACCGCACATTGATGATTTGTTTGATCAGCTTCAAGGGTCCGTGGTTTTCTCTAAACTTGATTTGAGGAGTGGGTACCATCAGTTGAAGGTTCGATCGGAGGATATTCCGAAGACTGCTTTTCGCACTCGGTACGGTCATTATGAGTTCTTGGTTATGCCGTTTGGGTTGACTAACGCGCCGGCCGTGTTTATGGATTTGATGAACCGAGTTTTCCATCCCTATCTTGATTCGTTCGTGGTGGTTTTTATTGATGATATACTCGTCTACTCTAAATCCCGAGAGGAGCACGAGCAACACTTGAGGACAGTTTTATCCGTTCTTGCGAGGGAGAAATTATTTGCGAAGTTTAGTAAATGCGAATTTTGGCTCGAGAAGGTGTCATTTCTGGGTCATGTTATTTCGAAAGATGGGATTTCGGTGGATCCGTCAAAGATAGAGGCTATAGTGGATTGGAAGAGACCCGAGTCAGTGACAGAGATTAGAAGCTTTCTTGGTTTAGCCGGTTATTACCGAAGATTTATTGAAGGGTTTTCGAGGATCGCTACTCCGATGACGCAGTTGACCCGAAAGAATGTTCCATTTGTGTGGACCGAGAGATGTGACAAGAGTTTCGAGGAATTTAAGAAGAGGTTGACTACCGCACCGATCCTGACCTTGCCTAATGGGAGCGATGGCCTAGTGATTTACAGTGATGCTTCGAAAGAGGGTTTGGGTTGTGTGTTGATGCAGAATGGGAAAGTGATTGCGTATGCTTCGAGGAAGTTGACCCCTAGTGGGCATAATTACCCGACTCATGATATGGAATTAGCGGCTATTGTCTTTGCGTTGCACAAATGGAAGCACTACCTTTATGGGGCGAAGTTTGAAATTTTTACGGATCACAAGAGTTTGAAGTACCTTTTCTCCTAGAAAGAGTTGACCAACCGACAGCGCCGATGGATGGAATTATTGAAGGATTATGATTGTACGATTTCTTATCTTCCGGGGAAGGCGAATGTGGTAGCCGATGCTATTAGTAGAAAATCTTATGTGGCTTCGATGATGGTTCGAGAATGGAAAATGCTTGAGGATATTCGAGATTGGTCTCCTCGTGAATCGAGACATGGGGCTATTTTTGCGAATATTAGGCTATCTCCGACCCTAATTCAAAGAATAAAAGAGGCTCAGAAAGAGGATTCCGAGATGGTGAAGATAATGGGTAAATTGAAGGAAAAGAACTTCGAGGATTTTTCTTTGAGTGCGAGTGGAGTGTTGACTTTCCGTGGAAGATTGTGTGTTCCGGATGTTGATGGAATTAAACAGAGAGTTCTTGATGAGGGTCACAAATCGAGGTATACTATTCATCCGGGTAGTACGAAGATGTATCAGGATTTGAAGCAACAAGTTTGGTGGTTAATAGGAAGAGGGAAATAGCCGAGTATGTTTCGAAGTGTTTAACTTGTCAGCAGGTCAAAGCCGAGCATCAGAGACCCGCGGGACTACTTCAGCCGTTAGAGATTCCCGAGTGGAAATGGGAGCATGTGACTATGGATTTCGTTACGGGACTGCCTCGTACCCGTAGGAAGTATGACAGTGTTTGGGTAATAGTGGATAGATTGACCAAGAGTGCCCATTTCTTGCCTATTGACATCAGATATTCGATGGAGAAGCTTGCGACCCTTTTTATCGATGAGATTGTGAGATTGCATGGGGTTCCGGTTAGCATTGTGTCAGATCGAGATCCGAGGTTTACTTCTAGATTCTGGAAGGCATTTCAGGAAGCTTTGGGTACAGATTTGCGATTCAGTACAGCTTTTCATCGTCAGACCGACGGTCAATCCGAGAGGACTATTCAGATTTTGGAGGATATGTTGCGAGCTTGTGCGATAGACTTTTCCGATTCTTGGGATTCGCACCTACCGTTAGTGGAATTCTCCTACAACAACAGTTATCAGGCTAGTATCGAGATGGCACCGTTTGAGGCCTTGTATGGAAGAAAGTGTAGATCGCCTATTTGTTGGGATGAGATCGGTGAAGCGAAAGTTTTGGGTATTGATTTGCTTCGGGATTCAGTTGAAAAGGTCAAAGTTATCCAGGATAGATTGAAAGCAGCCCAGAGTCGACATAAGAGCTACGCAGATAACCGAAGGCGAGATCTTAGTTTTCAGACAGGTGATTTGGTGTTCTTGAAAGTATCGCCGAAGGTGGGTATTCGTAGGTTTGGGAAGAAAGGTAAATTGGCTCCGAGGTTTATAGGTCCGTTTGAGATTTTGGGAAAGGTTGGACTTCTAGCGTATCGTCTCGCGTTACCGTCATCCTTAGACCGTTTGCATAACGTCTTTCACGTTTCTATGCTTCGGAAGTATGTTCATGATCCGTCTCACGTGTTACAGAGGATACCGGAGGATATTGAGCCAGATATGTCTTATGAGGAACGACCGGTTCGGATCTTAGATTCTAAAGTCCAAGAGTTGAGGAGCAAGAGCATCGCATTGGTTAGAGTTCTTTGGAGGAATCATAACATCGAGGAGTCGACGTGGGAGCTCCGAGATGAGATCGAGAGGAAATTTCTGTGGCTTTTTGTTTAAGGTAAGTCTCGTTAAAATTCGGGTCGAATTTCTTTAAGGGGGAGTGAATGTCACGACCCGAAATATAGGCTCTATTTTATTAGTAATAAATAATCATAATATTTTTTTTTTTTGAATTGCTTATTTATTTATTTAAATTATTATTTATTTAAATATTTATGTGTGCAATTTATGTGTTATAATATTTATGCCTAGCTTTTTATTCGAGTTATTTGGGCTAGTGTGGAAGTGTTGGGTCTTAATTGTTAGTAGGGAGTGTAGTGCTTGTGTGTAGTGTAGTGGAGGGGGCCTAAGTGCAACATTTTGAATTATTTCCCTACTCCCTCCCTACTCCTCCCCTTCTCCCTCATACACTCCATCCCCCCCCATTCTTCCAGCAAACTCACTTCTCTCTCTCTCCAAGTATTGGTAAGTTTTCTTCCTCTTCCTTCTCTCTTCATTTTCTTCCTCTTCCTCTCATCTTCTCTCATTTCTTAAAACATGAACCATGTTTAGATCGTCGATAGGATCGTAGGAAGCCAAAAAGAATCGAAATCCATCAACTTTGAGAATTTGCAAGTAAGTTACTTTTCCCCATTTTGATGCTAAAATGTTCATATCATGTTTAGATAATGCTTTATGTGTTATAATTGAAGTTTGGTTGGGTTTTGAATTTATTTGGAATTTTATTTGAGTTTTGGGTAAAAATGGTGAAACTTGAATGTTGGTTTTGATTCTTGGTTTTGGTTTGTAAATGGTGTATTTGGATTCCCATTTTAGTTATAAATGATGTTTGGGTACCTTAGAAATCTTGTAGGGAGTGTTGATTTTGAGTGTTTATGAATTTGGTATGAAATGGTAAGGAAAATTGGGAAACCCATCTGCTGAATTCTTCCCAGTCCGTAGACCAGACGCCCGCCCGACCCCCTCCAGGCGCCCGCCTACATACCCCTTTCTGAAGACCTGACCTTCTGTTGATTCAGGCGCCCGCCTGCCCTATTCCAGGCGCCCGCCCGCCACTGTTCCAGGAATTGACCTTTTTGCTTGTTTAAACTAAATGGCTTAACTAGTTTAGGTTTAATCCTTCTAATTAACTTAAGATAACACCGTGGAACACTTTATTGTGTGGATTTGATTCCTTTGTGAATAAATATGATATGGAGTTTGATTAATTATCATTTTGGGAATGTGGTTCACCTTTGATGTGCAGTTTGTATTGGTTTACCTTTGTGGTGATTTAATTGGATTGATTCCCTACTTTGGAATCCTTTGTTGTTTATCGTGCTTGTATTTTATTACTTAGCCTTTATGTGAAAGTCCAGCTGGTATTTTGTGTGTGTTTGGGCGATGCGAAACATTATGATGGCACGGCCAAGTCCATTGTGATGTTGACCATTGTTTTGCCCCATTATTACCCTCCTCCAGATTGGCCTTGGATGTGAGAAGAGCTAGCTCCTTTGTGTGCATTTTAGCTTCTTGGAGCATGACTTTGTGGCATGTCTCCCGTCCTTTGTGACACTTCATTGGTTATTGGTTCCGGTACCGGGGGTTTTCTCTTCGGCTATTATGCTATTATGAAGATGACGATTTGTTGATTATTGAAGCTGGGCAGCGATCCTTTATTTGGATGTTCCGGTTTGGAAAACCTTGCCTATATCCTTTGTTATGTGTTTATTTCCGCTGCTATCTGTTATGTGATAAATGCTATGTGCTATGTGATATTTATTATTGTTTATTGCTTATTGCATTATAGCATGTCATGTAGTTGCATTAGTAACTTATTGAGATTTATCTCACCCCCTTTTCTTTTATCTTTGTTTTTCCTTAACCCCCCCCCCAGGTGCTAAGGATTAGTCTCGCTGATCACGAGAAAGAGGACGTCGAGTGTGGATCCATTCTTTTGGGAAGGTTGATATAGGTTGGTTTACATTATGTAAATGTGTAACCATTTTGGGGTAGTTGTACCAAACAATGACGTCACTAAGAATTGTATATTTGTATTTTGTTGGGCATAAACTTGTGGAAGTTTATGTTAGTTGTAATTGATTTTTATCAAACTTGGTTTTGTAAAACTTTGGATCACTACCTTTTGGTATCAAATGGAATTTTTGACTTCGGTATTTCACAGTTTTGGTTTTAGAGTCGACGTCCAGCTCGCGGTCTCGGGCCCGCGGGGTCCGGGGTCGCGACACCAATTCCACGCTAATCTGCAACATGCTCCACCCTCACAACTTTACAACATGGTCACACCTTGGCCTTTCTCTTGTTGGGGGATAGACATCATCGGTAAAGTTCATCCTGCTGGAAGCAATGGGCAGTCATTCGTCCTAGTGGCAGTCGACTACTTCACAAAGTGGGTCGAAGCACAAGCTTATCGAACCCTCAACGCCAAGAAAGTGGCCGAATTTGTAAAGATTAATATCATGTGCCGATACGGCGTGCCTCATGAAATCATTTCCGACAACGGCTCTCACTTTGAGAAAGAAATGGATGCACTCTTGGTAGAATACAAGATCACCAAGCACAAGTCATCTCCTTACCGTCCCCAAGCAAATGGCGCGGTCGAAGCAGCAAATAAAACCATCGAGACCATCGTCAATAAAATGGCCTCAACAGGAAGGGATTGGCCCGAGAAGCTACCATTAGCATTGTGGGGCTACCGCACATCAATACGGTCCGCAACAGGAGAACTCCTTATGCATTAGTCTATGGTTCTGAAGCCGTACTCCCTATCAAACTTGAAGTCCCATCTCTACGGGTCCTCCTCGAGAATCAAGTCAACGAGGTCAACTGGATGCAAAGTCGATACGAACAGCTAGCCTTACTCGACGAGAAAAGGTTAAGAGCACTCGAACGCACGAGGGCGTATCAGCAAAGGATGGCAAGAGCTTTCAACAAAAAGGTGAAGCCTCGAAACATCAATGTGGGAGATTTGGTCTTAAGACAACATCCTCCTAATGCCATGAATCCCCTGGGGAAATGGGGACCCCGATGGATCGGTCCGTACGTGGTAAAAAAGATACTAAGCGGTGGTGCAGTCTGGCTCGTGGATTTAGATGGTGACCAGCTGCCAAAGGGGGTCAACCTCGACAAGCTCAAGAGGTTCTACGCTTAATAAACAAAGACCATAAAAAAAAAGAAAAAAAAAAAAAAAAAAAAAAAAAAAATCGCTCACTAGGTTGAAAACCCGCAAGGGCGGCCTAGGCAAAAATTAGAGCACGTGCAAAAAAAGAAGCCCGCTAGATTGAAAACCCAAAAGGGCGGTCTAGGCAAAAAACAGGGTGCACAAAAAAAAATAAAAAAAAAATAAATAAATAAATAAAAAAATGGTCTTTGTTTGTTTGAACTACGAAGACCTGAGCCTCCCAACTGGAGGAACGTAGGCAACCTTCGGGTGCGGTCTAAAACATATCAAAAATACCCAATTCACTTCAAATAACAAAATGCAATTTTATTCATTCAATGAACTATTCAAACCATTACAACGGATTTATTGAGCAACAAAAGACATCAAAATACTAAATCCTAAAACAAAGTGGTCTAATTGCAATCTCTTAGGGTACTAAGAAAAATCCAATTTTCTCTTAGCTTTCAAAGGACCACCCGATCGTCACTCAATACTTTTCTTCTTGGGTAACGAAGGAGCACTAATACGCACCGAAACCTTCTGTGTTGCGACACGTCTGCTAGCATAAAAGTCATCCAAAGGAGTACCGAAAGGGTCAGCGAGAATGTTACTCGAATCAGCAGCAGCCTCCCTATATCTCAAAGTGCTGCTAGGCTCAAAACCCTTTCCCAACAACTCGGCACGAAGCACATCAACCCAAGTGATGCCACGGTAAAGGGTGCCAAATAAATAATCCAAGTAGCTCTCGGGAAGGAAGACACTCCCCCGATGCAGAGGAGCAAAAGCCCAACGGTTGCGGTCATCTCCCCAAGCCGACTGAAGCTCACTCGAGAAGTCAGGACCCATGTAAGCAACTGGACGAAGCATTCCGCCCCTCGGAAAAGGAATTGTCTATTGGCGACCGAACTGCCACAGAACCCGCTCTGGCTGGTAAAATGAAGAATCTCTCAAACCGGGTACAACCATGTGATGAAAACCAAGAGTCTACTCCACAAAAGGACGAAGACCCCAAGAAGAAAGACACCACTCAACATCAACGGTCACCCGAGAGGCAAAGAATTTCTTCCAATCATCTTCAGATAAATCCCGGATCAACAACTTCCTCCTATGAATAGCAAAAGGAGACAAATCACCATCCGGAAAATAAATCCTGAAGTGTTCTCGGAGCCATATGGTCAAGAGCAAATGGCTTCCCCGACACATCTTGCCCGTCCTATGTAACTCATCAAGGCCGTGCAACGTCTCCCCTACAATAAGAGGATTACACTAAATTGCTGCTCCTTAGCTTGCAAAATAATCTCAACCAACTGCACGTCCGCAGTCTCGAAGGGTGTAACAAACTGTACTTCGCTGAAGAGACAAACGGCCATGGCATTCCTTTTGAAAGATTGAACCACCGGGTCCTCCGAGTGTAAACTGAAGAACATCGGCAACTCAGTTATATCAATCACGGTACCGTGCAACATCTTCCTCACGTCCTCAACAGGGAGATTCAGTAACTCAACCCAAGAGTCGATGGCACCACGGTGATATTTAGGGACGGAAATCCGACCGGCCAATGGCATGCCAAGTATGGCCCCGAAATCGTCAACAGTCGGCACCATTTATTAGCTGAAAGGTTGAAAGTATAGCTGTCGCAATCCCAGAAAGCCGCGGCAGCTCTCAACAAATCCAATCCGGCTTCAACGTCCGCAAGGTGAAAAGAATTCGGAACCCGAAGTCTTTAATGAAGGCCTTCTTGGGATGGGTCTTGAAAGAATACACAAAAGTGCCCAAGTCCTTTTCATACTCACTAACAACCTTGGCATCAAGGGCAAAAGAATTCGAAGCCATGGAAAATGTGGATCACAAGCAAAGTTAAGCAATAATATGATGTTCAAAATGGCAGAAAGGAGCTGTGAGAATCAAGTGGTCGAACAGAAGATGATATTATAGCTGTTGGGGCTTCTTTTGGCCAGCAAATGTAAAGCCCGGAATTTCGCCTCCCAGACGCGCGCGCCACCCGACAGCAGTCTCAAATGCGCGCGCGACACAATCCCACAAAGGAAGGCGCGCGCCTCCCATGTCTAGATCACCTCAGAAAAGGACCTTGTCAGAGATCTCCGGCCTAAACCAAGGCACAGCCCTGTCCTCGGACACCCAGTTGGGCACACCTTCTTCCGGTCCGCCCTTAAGGCATGTCAAAAATTGAAAGTAGGATAAAAACTCCCACTCAAAAGTAGGCCGTCCTCCCACGGATTCCGAACTCCCCAACTTCTGTCACGGGTGCCACACCCCCCTCAAGAGTCAATCTCAACATTTCATCCCCAGAGGAACATTTTTCTGGTCGCGGTCAACTGTGCCCGCACCCCACAATTCAAAAAGTCAAGTGGGACTCCAAGTGGCACGAGACTTCAAAGCAATATTTCATCAAGCGAATTCACTAACGGATTCGTCAACAAGGGTTCACCAACGGACTCATCCAAGGGATTCACTAACGGATTCATCAAGCGGATTCACTAACGGATTCATCAACAAGGGTTCACCAACGGACTCATCCAAGGGATTCACTAACGGATTCATCAAACGGATTCACTAACGGATTCGTCAACAAGGGTTCACCAACGGACTCACCCAAGGGATTCACTAACGGATTCATCAAACGGATTCACTAACGTATTCGTCAACAAGGGTTCACCAACGGACTCATCCAAGGGATTCACTAACGGATTCATCAAGCGGATTCACTAACGGACTCGTCAATAAGGATTCACCAACGGACTCATCCAAGGGATTCACTAACTGATTCATCAAGCGGATTCACTAACGGATTCGTCAACAAGGGTTCACCAATGGACTCATCCAAGGGATTCACTTACGGATTCATCAAGCGGAGTCACTAACGGATTCGTCAACAAGGGTTCACCAACGGACTCATCCAAGGGATTCACTAACGGATTCATCAAAAGGATTCACTAACGGATTCGTCAACAAGGGTTCACCAACGGACTCATCCAAGGGATTCACTAACGGATTCACCAAGCGGATTCACTAACGGATTCGTCAACAAGGGTTAACCAACGGACTCATCTAAGGGATTCACTAACGGATTCATCAAGAGGATTCACTACGGATTCGTCAACAAGGGTTCACTAACGGATTCATCAAGCGGATTCAATAACGGATTCGTCAACAAGGGTTCACCAACGGACTCATTCAAGGGATTCACTAACGGATTCATCAAAAGGTTCACTAACGGATTCATCAAAAGGTTCACTAACGGGCTCATTCAAAACATTCAGCCGCAGGTTCACCTAACGGATCATGCCACCCTCTCTATCAACAAAAGCCGCTCGCACAGGGAGCGCACCACTATCTCTTGCAATTTCAAATTCCTGCTTTCATCGAGTCTTTGCCTTTTCTTGGTGATGTCCTCGGCGGTGTTTTTAACTTTCGTCGACGCGTTTTGCTTTGCAATCCACGTCACCGAGGGGCTCTGTAGACACCCCGCCTTGGACCGCTCACCCCGATTGCACATTTGATCTTGTGTTTCTCCCTATTTTAAGTGTTTCTCGTTAGTTTCTGTCACTTCCGTTAAGTTCCTGACTGACTTCGTTAAGTCTAGGGACTAAACTGAATGACAGGGCTTACTTTCTAGTCCATTCTGTCAAAATTGCCTTCTCTGAGTCGCGCGCTCTGACAGGAGGAGCCAGGCGCGCGCGCCTCCCGCCCCCAAAGCAGGAAGCGCGCGCCTCTGGGCGTCAGTTACAGATTTTTTGGCCAGGATTCTCTCCCTTGCTTAATTTACAGGATTTTGCGCGGGAAGGATTTCTTGGTGACTGAGTTTTGGCACCAAAAACACCCCTCTTTCACCTATAAAACCTCTCTTTACCTCCATTTTCAAGAATCGAAAACTTAGACCGAAGATTGAACTTACAAAAACTATACAAAAATCACTTTCTAAATGTTCTCCAAGGATCTCATCAAGCAACATTTGAAGTTCTTCAAATTGTAGGTAAAAGTCCATCTTTTCCTTTCTTTTCAACTTCATCTCCTCTCTCTCTTTTACTTTAATCAAATGTGCAATCACCCAAATCATTTTGGGACATGACTCTAATGATCACATCATCTCATTGAGGTTGGTTAAGGGGTTATCTCCTACATTCCAAATCATATTTTAAACCCCCTTTTTTATGACTTAAAGAAGAAGAAGAAGACCATTTTCATTCATGTAGATTTTGATCAAGCAAGACCAACTTAAGTTGGACGAGATGGGTGTTTCGGTACTTCCCATCTCGTAATCTAACCCCCGAACCTCAAAACAAAGAATCTCTGTTTTCGTAATCAAACTTAGGCTATAATCAATAGGTTTTTCTATGTTCCTCAAAACATAGGTGGCGACTCTAAAACAAGTTAGACATCCTAGGGTAACTCACGCGCTCGAGCCTAAAGCCGTGGTTCCCCCGGGGTACTACA
>JAOWBW010000354.1:252641-448946 GCA_026119855.1 Campanula takesimana | reverse complement strand
AAGGCCTTAGATTAGGGACCTCATAACGACGGATTTCTTTACGAGCTCGGGCCTTTCGTTCTTGATTGCTTGCTCTTGTTTCAAGTCTTCTTTGGAAGGCTCGTACCCCAAACGAATGTGTTCTTGACAAATGGGACTTGCACGGATGTAGGATTCCTTGTTGATATCTCCCTAGGCCTAAACCAGGGAAGTAGTCCATATTCCTCATCATGCGGAGGACTTTGTGAACGCTGGGGGTCCATAATCCGTTTCCACCTTCTTTGTCAATGGCGTTGATTGAGACGCCGGAGAGAGTGGAGTCTGGTAAACCATGCTGAACTTGGTGGACGGGCTCACCTTTTCTGTGGATAGTGACGTTTTCAGCCATGACGGTCACTATTCCATCACCATTTCGGATCTTGACACATTGGTGGAGAGTTGACGGTACGGCATTAGCACTGTGAATCCATGGTCGACCCAAAAGTAAGTTGAACGAGGACGGGATGTCAAGCACTTGGAATGGAACGTACATGACCATGCTCCCAAACTCAATGTCTATTTCGATCATACCATGACTGTACGGGCGGTGCTGTCATAACCTCGGATTACTTGAGTAGAAGGCTTAAATCGGAATCCTTAAGCCCAGTATGCCCATGATTCTGCCAGGCATGAGATTGAGTGCGGAACCACCGTCCACTACGACTCTTGAGACGGGCCTCCCCCTTGCTCGTACCTTGAGGTAAATAGCTTCGTTGTGGTCGGAACCAAATGGTGAAAGGTCCATATCGGCAAAGGTGATGACGTTGCCAAAATGAATGTGACCAATCATTGCCGTGAGGTCCTCGGGAGTAGTATCGGGAGAAACTGATGTATCATCGAGATTGCGGATGACAAGATCTCGGTGTTTCTTTGAGGATGCAATGAGGTCCAAATAGATATGTTGGCTTGAGTTTTCTTGAGTTGGACAAGTAGAGGATCTTGGGAGTGATACGAGCTTGCGGCCTTTGAGAAGAGGAGCTCGGTGCGGAAGTGGAAGGGTTGCTTGCTATGACTCAACCGGATCGAGTTAGCATGTTGACGTTCCCATCTTGCTTCTTTTTCCTATTCTCTAGTACTTCCCTCATTACCTCATCGTAAGTCACTACATAACAAGAATTGTCAAGTTTATTCATAACATTGGGGCCCCCATTCACAATTGGGATTGAATGGGTGGTCCCCTCGAGTTCTCCTATCTCTATTACATTGACATGTTCGTCATTAGTCACTACAAATTCTTTGTTATCTATGAGATCTTGAATGACATTGCGGAGAACGAAGCAATCCTCGTGGTGTGGCCACTATATTGGTGGTAGCCACAATTTGTGGTGAGCATGATTGGGGTGGACCGTCTTGGGTTGGTACCCTTGCACGGGTGTGACTTGACCCTTTGCCTTGAGGACTTCGAACACTTCGGTTGAGTCATGCCTTAGAGAGGCGTGTAGACACGGTCATTTGAGACTTCTTCCCTTGGGGTGGAGGAACCTTTTTGTAATTCCCCTTATTGATAGTGACATCGTTGATCGAGGCCTCTTTTGTGGAGTTGGAAGCGGCCTTGTAGCAGTAAGTAGGAGTGTGTAGACACCCCGCCTTGGACCGCTCACCCCGATTGCACATTTGATTTTGTGTTTCTCCCCATTTTAAGTGTTTCTCGTTAGTTTCTGTCACTTCCGTTAAGTTCCTGACTGACTTCGTTAAGTCCAGGGACTAAACTGAATGACAGGGCTGACTTTCTAGTCCATTCTGTCAAAATTGCCTTCTCTGAGTCGCGCGCCTCCGACACTAGGAGCCAGGCGCGCGCGCCTCCCGCCCCCAAAGCAGGAAGCGCGCGCCTCTGGGCGTCAGTTACAGATTTCTGGCCAGGATTCCCTCCCTTGCTCAATTTACAGGATTTTGCCCGGGAAGGATTTCTTGGTGACTGAGTTTTGGCACCAAAAACACCCCTCTTTCACCTATAAAAACATCTCTTTACCTCCATTTTCAAGGATGGAAAATTGATCAAAAATCATTGGAAAAAGCATCAAAAAACTAGACAAAGAGAGTCACTTTCTAAAGGTTCTCCAAGAATCAAATCAAGCAACATTTGAAGTTCTTCAATTGTAGGTAAAAGTCCATCTTTTCCTTTCTTTTCTACCTCATCTCCTCTCTCTTTTACTTTAATCAAATGTGCAATCACCCAAATCATTTTGGGACATGACTCTAATGATCACCTCATCTCATTGAGGTTGGTTAAGGAGTTATCTCCTACATTCCAAATCATATTTTAAATCCCCCGGACCTCAAAACAAAGAATCTCTGTTTTCGTAACCAAAACTTAGGCTACAATCAATAGGTTTTCTTATGTTCCTCAAAACATAGGTGGCGACTCTAAAACAATCTAAAATCAAGTTAGACATCCTAGGATAATATCACGCGCTCGAGCCTAAGGCCGTGGTGTTCCCACCCGGGGTATCTACAGTGGCGACTCTGCTGGGGATATTTGAGGGTTAAACTTGCGTTCTGATCGAAATCTACATCTTTTCTGGGCATTCTGTTTCCTGATTGGGGAGGCGCGCGCGTCTGGCCTTTTAAGCCTAAGGCGCGCGCATCCCACATCAAGGACCAGAATCGCCCACTTCTTCATATTCTTCATCTTCTTCTTCTGTTATTCTGCACTAATCACTTCTGCAGGGGTTACAATATGAACATAGGACCAGGGCAATCCCCTGAGTCCAAAGTCTGACATTCTGACAGGTGTGTCCCAGAAGCGCGCGCCTCCCATAATGATTGCGCCATGCGCGCGCGTCCCACATCAGAACTCAGAGGCGCACGCTTCTGGGTTGGTTCCAGAACAGAGACAGGTTTCAGTGACTGAGCAGTACAGTGGGGTGTGGGCACAGTTGCCTGCATCAGAACAGAATTGACCCTCAGACTGTTTAATTTTGTGTTTTATTTACCGGTCACACGGGTGATTCGGGAGTTGTAATTTTATGTGCTTATGTGTTTTGTGTGTTTTTCTTTCTTTTCAAAAAAATAAAAAAAATTTTTTTTTTTTTTTGTCACTTGTTAGACCTCACACTACATGCACATATTCCTATGAACTGCTCACTATCGAGTCGCACAAGTCCAACCCCAAACCCGTCGAGGCCCGTCCTAGAAAGTTTCAAGCTCCACCAGACCTTGGCTCTTTCGAAGCGGTAAACCTCAGCCCGTGGCGTAGTTCAAGACTACATGCCGGGGGTGACCTTTGAGCCTCATATTCAAGCCGAGCACAAACCACACAATTCTAGTTAGGGTCTAACACTCCGTGACTCAAGTCGGTTTCCATGTACCGAGATTTCCCTAAACTAATGTCTTCAAATCATACATGCCAACTTGTTGAAAGGGACGCAATAAAAATCCGTCCCCAAAAGTGGTTATTTTGGACGAAAATAAAAATCCGTCCCCGCATGTATGCTTTACTACATTAATTTAGTCTAATCCCGATACATGTAGGATTCACAAACGTGGTGGAATCCGATGAGTATATGGGACCGCGAGATGGTCTATATACTAGTGTGACGATTCCATTATTTTCTTAGAAACCCCAAAAGGGATTCATTCCCTCCGACTATAAAAAAAAAAAAAAGAGTCTTTTCTTATGTGGTTCGAGTCGTGTGCCCAACTGTGTGTTCTAAGCCTCTTCATGGACCGCAAGTGCTACTCAAGACTGACAAGGGCCTCTTCTGCAATGTAGGTTCAATTGGTACTTACAAAGTCTACCGGGATTCAGCAAATCGGTTAGTCCGTGAAGAGATCGCTCCAACAGCTCCAACATCAACCATGACCGGCAGTAGCAACACCATGTCTCTCGAACAGCTCTCAACTATGGTCCAACTCCTCCAAGAGCAAGTCTCCACCCTTAACAAGGAGGCACAAAGCAAAGATGACATTTGGCAATCCCACCTCGACAGCCAAAGGGAGGCCCACGAGGCCGAAATGGAGCTAATGAAAGAAAAGCTCACCAACCTTGCCAAGGGAAAGAACAAGAACAATGATGATGAATCCGAATGGACCGAGGGTTTGTTCAAGAGTTCTTATGTCAACACCCGCACCAAGAAAATGGGGGAACCAAGTTCCGAGAACAACGAGCCCAAAATGGTGGATTCTATCATGGCCTACATCGACCAAAAATTCAATGGGCTCAACATGGGGAAAGGCTCCGACACAAGCCTTTATCAATCATCCATCCTCATGAGTACTATGGCCGCCCTTCCCGATAAGTTCAAGATGCCCGACATAAGCAAATTCAAGGGCAACTCTTGCCCTATGGCTCACATTGAGACTTATATTTGGGCAATGGTTCCAAAGAAGGTCTCTACCAAGGTGATGGCTCAATGCTTTCCTCTCACTCTCGAGGGGGCGGCAAAAGATTGGTATGCTACTCTCCCGCTCACTGTCCGTCTTGATTGGGACTCCGCCATGCTTGCCTTCAAGAACCAATACCAAGGCAACACCACTCACCGGCCCACAAGGAAAGAGCTAGAGAACACTACTCAACGAGACAATGAGTCCTTCATCGACTTCACAAGGAGATGGAATGACAAACTCTCTGAAATTGTTGAGAGGCCGAACACAAAAGAGCAAATGGACATATTTCTCAAGTGTCTCAAGATTGATCTCCGCACTCACCTCAGTGGAGCTTGCTACTCCGACTTCTCCCAAATGTATGAGGCGGGTGTACGCATGGATGACTTGCTCAAGGAGATTAAGAAGACCACTCCTACTTACCGCTACAAGGCCGCTTCCAACTCCACAAAAGAGGCCTCGGTCAACGCCGTCACTATTGACAAGGGGAGTTACAAAAAGGTTCCTCCACCTCAAGGGAAAAGGCCCGAAGTGACCGTGTCTACACGCCTCTCTAAGGCATGACTCAAACTGAAGTGTTCGAGGTCCTCAAGGCAAAGGGTCAAGTCACACCCGTGCAAGGGTACCAACCCAAGACGATCCACGACAATCATGCTCACCATAAATATTGTGGCTACCACCAATATAGTGGCCACACCACCGAGGAATGCTTCGTTCTCCGCAATGTCATTCAAGATCTCATAGATAAGAAAGAATTTGTAGTGACTAATGACGAGCATGTCAATGTAATAGAGATAGGAGAACTTGAGGGGACCACCCATTCAATCCCAATTGTGAATGGGGGCCCCAATGTTATGAATAAAATTGACAATTCTTGTTATGTAGTGACTTATGATGAGGTAATGAGGGAAGTACTAGAGAATAGGAAAAAGAAGCAAGATGGGAACGTCAATATGCTAACTCGATCCGGTCGAGTCATAGCAAGCAACCCTTCCACTTCCGCACCGAGCTCCTCTTCTCAAGGCCGCAAGATCACAACACTCCCGAAGATCCTCTACTTGTCCAACTCAAGAAAACTCAAGCCAACATCTCTATTTGGGACCTCATTGCATCCTCGAAGAAACACCGAGATCTCGTCATCCGCAATCTCGATGATACATCAGTTTCTCCCGATACTACTCCCGAGGACCTCACGGCAATGATTGGTCACATTCATTTTAGCAATGTCATCACCTTTGCCGATATGGACCTTCCACCGTTTGGTTCCGACCACAACGAAGCTATTTACCTCAAGGTACGAGCAAGGGGGAGGCCCGTCTCAAGAGTCTTAGTGGACGGTGGTTCCGCACTCAATCTCATGCCTGGTAGGATCATGGGCATACTGGGGCTTAAAGATTCTGATTTGAGGCCTTCTACTCAAGTAATCCGAGGTTATGACAGCACCGCCCGTACAGTCATGGGTATGATCGAAATTGACATTGAGTTTGGGAGCATGGTCATGTCCGTTCCATTCCAAGTGCTTCATATCCCTGCCTCGTTCAACTTACTGTTAGGTCGACCATGGATTCATAGTGCTAATGCCGTACCGTCAACTCTCCACCAATGTGTCAAGATCCGAAACGGTGATGAAATAGTGACCGTAATGGCTGAAAACATTACTATCCACAGAAAAGGTGAGCCCGTCCACCAAGTTCAGCACGGTCTACCAGACTCCACTCTCTCCGGCGTCTCAATAAACGCCATTGACAAAGAAGGGGGAAATGGATCATGGACCCCCAGCAATCACAAAGTACTCCGCATGATGAGGGATATGGACTACTTCCCTGGTTTAGGCTTAGGGAAATATCAGCAAGGAATCCTACATCCCGTGCAAGTCCCATTTGTCAAGAACACATTCGGTTTGGGGTACGAGCCTTCCAAAGAAGACTTGAAGCAAGAACAAGCAATCAAGAGCGAAAAGGCCCGAGCTCGTAAAGAAGGCCGTCGTTATGAGGTCCCTAATCTAAGGCCTTACCGCAAGACGTTGAATGGTTATTTTGTCCACCAAGGGGAAGACGTTCCATACATGATCTTTCCCGAACCATGGGTTAACAACAAGGGTGTCAAAAAGCCCGGCTTCGAAATCTTCTCCGATTGTGAGATCCAGAAATCCGAAAGGGAACCAACTCCCATGTCGCCCCGTGAATGGTGGGGAAGGAAGGTGACAATAGAGTCCGAGACAGAAATCACCGAGGGGGAAGAACTGACAGATTTAGCCTCCATGTTCGAAGATCGTGCCGTAATGAATGAATGCCAAGTCAACGCCATCCATGACACCGTCATCATGAACGAGACTATCAGTGAGATCCCGCCAAGCTCCGAGCCGATCAACAATTGGTATTCAACAAAAGGGCCCGTGGTATCCGAGGAATTCTTAGTCCAAGAAATGGGTTGCATACCCCGCACAGCAACAAAGGAAGAGCAGCTTACACTTACTTTCGAGTCCGAGAGTGTCTCTAATACCCTCACCCAAGAGGATTTGGAGGCCATAGCCGAGCGTGTGTTTCCTTTCTTTGCTAATGAAGAATTTGATATTTCTGAGTACCCTGAGATTGCAAACATCATAAATGATGAATTAACTAATAATGAACTTAACGAACAAGTTAATAACGATTCAAATTATGATGAAATAGACCACGAAAACACAACATACTTAAATGAACTTGCTCAACAAGTTCGTAGTCGTGGCGAGAATGGTCCAAAGGCTGACGAAGAATTGCAGGTTGTTAATCTGGGTACCGAAGAAGAGCCAAAAGAAACCAAGATTGGAAGCTTCTTCAAGGGAGACGACAGAGACAGATTGACTACATTACTACGAGAGTTCGTGGATGTGTTCTCATGGTCATACAAAGACATGCCGGTTTAGACAGAAAGGTAGCGGAGCACAGGATTCCGATCAGAGAAGATGCCAGGCCAGTAAAGCAGAAGCTCAGGAAGATCAAGCCAGAATGGTCTCTGCAGGTCAAAGAAGAGATTGAGAAGCTCCTCAACGTGGGTTTCATCAAGGTTATCGAGTATCCGACATGGTTAGCCAACATTGTGACAGTCAGGAAGGCGAACGGCAAGGTCCGAGTTTGTGTAGACTTCCGGGATTTAAACAAAGCTTCCCCAAAGGATGATTTTCCACTCCCTAATATCGACATGCTAGTCGACTCCACTGCTGCCTACGAGGTTCGCTCATTTGTGGATGGGTTCGCTGGGTACAATCAGATTCTCATGACCGAGGAAGATCAACATAAGACAGCCTTCACAACACCGTGGGGTACCTTCTGCTACACAGTCATGCCGTTTGGGTTAAGAAACGCTGGGGCTTCCTACCAAAGAGCCGTGACAGACTTGTTCCACGATATGATTCACAAAGAAATCGAGGTCTATGTGGACGACATGATCATTCACTCCAAAGGGACCGATGGTCAACATTTGATCGATCTCCGCAAGTTCTTCGAAAGGCTTCGTTAACACAAGATGAGGCTCAACCCTGCAAAGTGCACATTCGGGGTTATCCGAGGCAAAGTTCTTGGTTATATGGTCACTGAAAGGGGAATCGAAGTAGACCCCTCCAAAATCAAGGCAATCATTGACATGCCTCCTCCAAAGACACAGAAAGAGATTAAAGGTTTCATGGGCAGACTACAATACATCAGTCGGTTTGTGCACCAACTCACTTCCATGTGCGAGCCAATCTTCAAGTTACTCAAGAAGAATGTGGCTCTAGAATGGACCGACGCGTGCCAAGAAGCCTTCGATCAAGTGAAGCATTACTTAACGTGCCCTCCTGTTCTAGTTCCGCCGCACAAGGAGAAACCTCTGTTGCTTTATCTCACTGTCAATGATGAAGCCCTAGGGGCTATGTTAGCACAAGAGCAACGAGAGTCCACAAAGGAGAACGCCATTTATTTTGTCAGTCGCCGATTCCAAGGAGGCGAAAAGAACTACTCTGTCTTAGAGAAGTCATGTGCAGCATTGGTTTGGGTCACTCAAAAGCTCAAACACTATATGGAAGCTTTTCCGATCAAGCTAGTAGCAAAGGTGGACCCGCTCCGCTACATCTTCGAGAAGCCTTTCATGTCAACAAGAATAGCCAAATGGTACTTCATGCTCGCCGGCTACGATATCACTTACGTCACACTAAAATCCGTCAGGGGGAAAGTGTTCAGTGACCAGCTTGCCAAATTCCCGTGTGACGAAGTGAAGGGGGAAGATGTACAGTTCCCCGACGAGCATTTAATTTGTACTGCAACCGAGGAAGACAAGTGGCAACTTTTTTTGATGGCGCCGCCAATAAACACGGTTTTGGTATAGGGGTATTGCTTGTCGATCCAAAAGACATCTACACTCCCATTGCCATACGCCTGGAATTCGAAGCTACCAACAACATTGCCGAGTACGAAGCATGCATAACAGGGCTCGAAGCAGCTCTCGAAAGAAACATCACGGAACTAGAAGTGTTCGGCGACTCTTTGCTCCTTATCAATCAGCAATCGGGTAAATGGCGAACCCAAGACCCGACTCTCCAACAGTATGGTCAGCACCTTGAAGAACTGGTTGAACAATTCCAAGAGATCACTTTCAACTACCTGCCAAGGGATAAGAATCGCTTCGCCGATGCACTGGCCACTATAGCTTCATTAGTTGAAATGCCCAAAGGAAAAATGGTGAAGCCTTTCAAAATTGCTCGAAGGAACAGTCCGGCATATTGCATGAGCATCGAGATCAACGAGGTTCAAACAAACTCTCCGTGGTATTCAGATATCATGAACTTCCTCAAAGACGGCACTTATCCCGAGAACATCAATAAGAAGTCTCAAGCAGCTCTGCAAAGGTTAGCCTCTCGGTATGTACTGATTGGGGACCGAGTCTATAAAAGGCACCACGACGGGATCAATCTCTTATGCGCCAATGAGACCGAAGCTCAAGGGATAATGTGTGAAGTGCACGAAGGAGAATGTGGACCCCACATGAATGGGTTTATGCTAGTCAAGAAGATACTTCGCATTGGTTACTATTGGAGCACTATGGAACGAGACTGTATCGAGAAAGTCAAAAGGTGTGCCAAGTGCCAATTCCACGCTAATCTGCAACATGCTCCACCCTCACAACTTTACAACATGGTCACACCTTGGCCTTTCTCTTGTTGGGGGATAGACATCATCGGTAAAGTTCATCCTGCCGGGAGCAATGGGCAGTCATTCGTCCTAGTAGCAGTCGACTACTTCACAAAGTGGGTCGAAGCACAAGCCTATCGAACCCTCAACGCCAAGAAAGTGGCCGAATTTGTAAAGATTAATATCATGTGCCGATACGGCGTGCCTCATGAAATCATTTCCGACAACGGCTCTCACTTTGAGAAGGAAATGGATGCACTTTTGGTAGAATACAAGATCACCAAGCACAAGTCATCTCCTTACCGGCCCCAAGCAAATGGCGCAGTCGAAGCAGCAAATAAGACCATCGAGACCATCGTCAAGAAAATGGCCTCAACAGGAAGGGATTGGCCCGAAAAGCTACCATTAGCATTGTGGGGCTACCGCACATCGATACGATCCGCAACAGGAGAAACTCCTTATGCATTGGTCTATGGTTCTGAAGCCGTACTCCCTATCGAACTTGAAGTCCCATCTCTACGGGTCCTCCTCGAGAATCAAGTCAACGAGGTCAACTGGATGCAGAGTCGATACGAACAGCTAGCCTTACTCGACGAGAAAAGGTTAAGGGCACTCGAACGCACGAGGGCATATCAGCAAAGGATGGCAAGAGCTTTCAACAAAAAAGTGAAGCCTCGAAACATCAATGTGGGAGATTTGGTCTTAAGACAACATCCTCCTAATGCTATGAATCCCCTGGGGAAATGGGGACCCCGATGGATCGGTCCGTACGTGGTCAAAAAGATACTAAGCGGTGGTGCAGTCCGGCTCGTGGATTTAGATGGTGACCAGCTGCCAAAGGAGGTCAACCTCGACAAGCTCAAGAGGTTCTACGCTTAATAAACAAAGACCATTAAAAAAAAAAAAAAAAAAAAAAAAATCGCTCGCTAGGTTGAAAACCCGCAAGGGCGGCCTAGGCAAAAATTAGAGCACGTGCAAAAAAGAAGCCCGCTAGATTGAAAACCCGCAAGGGCGGTCTAGGCAAAAAACAGGGTGCACAAAAAAAAAAAAAAAAAAAAAAAAAAATGGTCTTTGTTTGTTTGAACTACGAAGACCTGAGCCTCCCAACTGGAGGAACGTAGGCAACCTTCGGGTGCGGTCTAAAACATATCAAAAATACCCAATTCACTTCAAATAACAAAATGCAATTTTTATTCATTCAATGAATTATTCAAACCATTACAACGGATTTATTGAGCAACAAAAGACATCAAAATATTAAATCCTAAAACAAAGTGGTCTAAATTGCAATCTCTTAGGGTACTAAGAAAAATCCAATTTTCTCTTAGCTTTCAAAGGACCGCCCGATCGTCTCTCAATCCTTTTCTTCTTGGGTAACGAAGGAGCACTAATACGCACCGAAACCTTCTGTGCTGCAGCACGTCTCCTAGAATAAAAGTCATCCAAGGGAGTACCGAAAGGGTCAGCGAGAATGTTACTCGAATCAACAGCAGCCTCTCTATATCTCAAAGTGCTGCTAGGCTCAAAACCCTGTCCCAACAACTCGGCACGAAGCACATCAACCCAAGTGATGCCACGGTAAAGGGTGCCAAATAAATAATCCAAGTAGCTCTCGGGAAGGAAGACACTCCCCCGATGTAGAGGAGCGAAAGCCCAACGATTGCGGTCATCTCCCCAAGCCGACTGAAGCTCACTCGAGAAGTCAGGACCCATGTAAGCAACTGGACGAAGCATTCCATCCCTCGGAAAAGGAATTGTCTGTTGGCGACCAAACTGTCGCAGAACCCGCTCTGGCTGGTAAAAGGAAGAATCTCTCAAACCGGGCACAACCACGTGCTGAAAACCAAGAGTCCATTCCACAAAAGGATGAAGACCCCAAGAAGGAGGACACCACTCAATATCGACGGTCACCCGAGAGGCAAAGAATTTCTTCCAATCCTCTTCAGATAAATCCCGGATCAACAACTTCCTCCTATGAACAGCAAAAGGAGACAAATCACCATCCGGAGAATAAATTCTGAAATGTTCTCGGAGCCATATGGTCAAGAGCAAAGGGCTTCCCCGACACATCTTGCCCGTCCTGTGTAACTCATCAAGACCATGCAACGTCTCCCCTACAATAAGAGGAATTACACTAAATCGCTGGTCCTTAGCTTGCAAAATAATCTCAGCCAACTGCGCGTCCGCAGTCCCGAAAGGTGTAACAAACAGTACTTCGCTAAAGAGACAAACAGCCATGGCATTTCTTTTGAAAGATTGAACCACCGGGTCCTCCGAGTGCAAACTGAAGAACATCGGCAACTCAGTTATGTCAATCACGGTACCGTGCAACATCTTCCTCACATCCTCAACAGGGAGATTCAGTAACTCAACCCAAGAGTCGACGGAACCACGGTGATATTTGGGGACGGCAATCCGACCGGCCAAAGGCACGCCAAGGATGGCCCCGAAATCGTCAACAGTCGGCACCATTTCATTAGCTGAAAGGTTGAAAGTATGGCTGTCGCAATCCCAGAAAGCCGCGGCAGCTCTCAACAAATCCCAATCCGGTTTCAACGTCCGCAAAGTAAAAAGAATTCGGAACCCGAAGTCTTTAATGAATGCCTTCTTGGGATGGGTCTTGAAAGAATACACAAAAGTGCCCAAGTCCTTTTCATACACACTAACGACCTTGGCGTCAAGGGCAAAAGAATTGGAAGCCATGGAAAATGTTGATCACAAGCGAAGTTAATCAATAATATGATGTTCAAAAATGGCAGAAAGGAGCTGTGAGAATCAAGTGGTCGAACAGAAGATGATATTATAGCTGTTGGAGGCTCTTTTGGTCAGCAAATGTCAAGCCCGGAATTCCGCCTCCCAGACGCGCGCGCCACCCGCCAGCAGTATGAAGCGCGCGCGCGTCCCAAGCCTACATAGGAAGGCGCGCGCCTCCCAGGTCTAAATCGCTTGAAGAAAAGGGCCTTGTCAGAGATCTCCAGCCTAAATCAAGACACTGTCCCGATCCTCGGACACCCAGTTAGGCACACCTTTTCTGCTCCGCCCTTAAGGCATGTCAAAAATCGAAAGCAGGATAGAAACTCCCACTCATAAGTAGGTTGTCCTCTTCAAAAATCCGAACTCCCTAAGTTCTGTCACGGGTGCCACGCCCCCCTCAGGAGTCAATCTCAACATTTCATCCCCAGCAGGAACATTTTTCTGGTCGCAGTCAACTGTGCCCGTACCCCACAATTCAAAAGTCAAGTGTGACTCCAAATGGCACGAGACTTCAAAGCAATATTTCATCAAACGGATTCACTAACGGATTCGTCAACAAGGGTTCACCAACGGACTCAACAAAGGGTTCACCAACGGACTCATCCAAAGGGTTCACCAACGGACTCATCCAAGGGATTCACTAACGGATTCATCAAACGGATTCACCAACGGATTCGTCAACAAGGGTTCACCAACGGACTCATCCAAGGGATTCACTAACGGATTCATCAAACGGATTCACCAACGGATTCGTCAACAAGGGTTCACCAACGGACTCATCCAAGGGATTCACTAACGGATTCATCAAACGGATTCACCAACGGATTCGTCAACAAGGGTTCACCAACGGACTCATCCAAGGGATTCACTAACGGATTCATCAAACGGATTCACCAACGGATTCATCAACAAGGGTTCACCAACGGACTCATCCAAGGGATTCACTAACGGATTCATCAAACGGATTCACCAACGGATTCGTCAACAAGGGTTCACCAGCGGACTCATCCAAGGGATTCACTAACGGATTCATCAAACGGATTCACCAACGGATTCATCAACAAGGGTTCACCAACGGACTCATCCAAAGGGTTCACCGGAATCCGGATTCACTAACGGATTCATCAAACGGATTCACCAACGGATTCGTCAACAAGGGTTCACCAACGGACTCATCCAAGGGATTCACTAACGGATTCATCAAACGGATTCACCAACGGATTCGTCAACAAGGGTTCACCAACGGACTCATCCAAGGGATTCACTAACGGATTCATCAAACGGATTCACCAACGGATTCGTCAACAAGGGTTCACCAACGGACTCATCCAAGGGATTCACTAACGGATTCATCAAACGGATTCACCAATGGATTCGTCAACAAGGGTTCACCAACGGACTCATCCAAGGGATTCACTAACAGATTCATCAAACGGATTCACCAACGGATTCGTCAACAAGGGTTCACCAACGAACTCATCCAAGGGATTCACTAACGGATTCATCAAACGGATTCACCGACAGATTCGTCAACAAGGGTTCACCAACGAACTCATCCAAGGGATTCACTAACGGATTCATCAGAAGGTTCACTAACGGCCTCATTCAAAACATTCAGCCGGCAGGTTCACCTAACGGATCATGCCACCCCCTCTATCAACAAAAGCCGCTCACACAGGGAGCGCACCACTATCTCTCGCAATTTCAAATTCCTGCTTTCATCGAGTCTTTGCCTTTTTTGGTGATGTCCTCGGCGGGTGTTTTTAACTTTCGTCGACGCGTTTTGCTTTGCAATCCACGTCGCCGAGGGGCTCTGTAGACACCCCGCCTTGGACCGCTCACCCCGATTGCACATTTGATTTTGTGTTTCTCCCCATTTTAAGTGTTTCTCGTTAGTTTCTGTCACTTCCGTTAAGTTCCTGACTGACTTCGTTAAGTCCAGGGACTAAACTGAATGATAGGGCTGACTTTCTAGTCCATTCTGTCAAAATTGCCTTCTCTGAGTTGCGCGCCTCCGACACTAGGAGCCAGGCGCGCGCGCCTCCCGCCCCCAAAGCAGGAAGCGCGCGCCTCTGGGCGTCAGTTACAGATTTCTGGCCAGGATTCCCTCCCTTGCTCAATTTACAGGATTTTGCCCGGGAAGGATTTCTTGGTGACTGAGTTTTGGCACCAAAAACACCCCTCTTTCACCTATAAAAACCTCTCTTTACCTCCATTTTCAAGGATGGAAAATTGATCAAAAAATCATTGGAAAAAATCATAAAAAAACTAGACAAAGAGAGTCACTTTCTAAAGGTTCTCCAAGAATCAAATCAAGCAACATTTGAAGTTCTTCAAATTGTAGGTAAAAGTCCATCTTTTCCTTTCTTTTCTACCTCATCTCCTCTCTCTTTTACTTTAATCAAATGTGCAATCACCCAAATCATTTTGGGACATGACTCTAATGATCACCTCATCTCATTGAGGTTGGTTAAGGAGTTATCTCCTACATTCCAAATCATATTTTAAACCCCCCTTTTTATGACTTAAAGAAGAAGAAGAAGAAGAACATTTTCATTTATGTAGATTTTGATCAAGCAAGACCAACTTATGTTGGGCGAGATGGGTGTTTCGGTACTTCCCATCTCGTAATCTAACCCCTGGACCTCAAAACAAAGAATCTCTGTTTTCGTAACCAAAACTTAGGCTACAATCAATAGGTTTTTCTTATGTTCCTCAAAACATAGGTGGCGACTCTAAAACAATCTAAAATCAAGTTAGACATCCTAGGATAATATCACGCGCTCGAGCCTAAGGCCGTGGTGTTCCCACCCGGGGTATCTACAGAGTGGCCTACTTAATCTCCTTGAGCAAGTCATCCATGCGTACCCCCGCCTTATACATTTGGGAGAAGTCGGAGTAGCAAGCCCCACTTAGGTGGGTGCGGAGATCAATCTTGAGACACTTGAGAAAGATGTCCATTTGCTCTTTTGTGTTTGGCCTCTCAACAATTTTAGAGAGTTTGTCATTCCATCTCCTTGTGAAGTCCATGAAGGACTCGTTGTCTCTTTGAGTGGTGTTCTCTAGCTCTTTATTTGTGGGCCGGTGAGTGGTGTTGCCTTGGTATTGTGACTTGAAGGCAAGCATGGCGGAGTGCCAATCAAGACGGACAGTGAGCGGGAGAGTAGCATACCAATCTTTTGCCGCCCCCTCGAGAGTGAGAGGAAAGCATTGAGCCATTACCTTGGGGGAGACCTTCTTCGGAACCATTGCCCAAATATAAGTCTCAATGTGAGCCATAGGACAAGAGGTGCCCTTGAATTTTCTTATGTCGGGTATCTTGAACTTATCGGGAAGAGCGGCCATAGTACTCATGAGGATGGAGGATTGATAAAGGCTTATGTCGGAGCCTTTCCCCATATTGAGCCCATTGAATTTTTGGTCGATGTAGGCCATGATAGAATCCACCATTTTGGGCTCATTGTTCTCGGAACTTGGTTCTCCCATTTTCTTGGTGCAGGTGTTGACATAAGGACTTTTGAACAAACCCTCAGTCCACTCGGATTCATCATCATTATTCTTGTTCTTTCCCTTGGCAAGGTTAGTGAGCTTTTCTTTCATTAGTTCCATCTCGGCCTCGTGGGCCTCCCTTTGGCTGTCGATGTGGGATTGCCAAATGTCGTCTTTACTTTGTGCCTCCTTATTAAGGGTGGAGACTTGCTCTTGGAGGAGTTGGACCATGGTTGAAAGCTGTTCGAGAGACATGGTGTTGCTGCTGCCGGTCATGGTTGCTGTTGGAGCTGTTGGAGTGATCTCTTCACGGACTAACCGATTTGACGAATCCCGGTAGACTCTGTAAGTACCAATTGAACCTATATTGCAGAAGAGGCCCTTGTCAGTCTTGAGTAACACTTGCGGTCCACGAAGAGTCTTAGAACACACAGTTGGGCACACGACTCGAACCACATAAGAAAAGACTCTTTTTTTTTTTTTTATAAGTCGGAGGGAATGAATCCCTTTTGGGGTTTCTAAGAAAATAATGGAATCGTCACACTAGTATATAGACCATCTCGCGGTCCCATATACTCATCGGATTCCATCACGCTTGTGAATCCTACATGTATCGGGATTAAACTAAATTAATGTAGTAAAGCATACATGCGGGGACGGATTTTTATTTTCGTCCAAAAATAACCACTTTTGGGGACGGATTTTTATTGCGTCCGTTTCAACAAGTTGGCATGTATGATTTGAAGACATTAGTTTAGGGAAAATCTCGGTACATGGAAACCGACTTGAGTCACGGAGTGTTAGACCCTAACTAGAATTGTGTGGCTTGTGCTCGGCTTGAATATGAGGCTCAAAGGTCACCCCCGGCATGTAGTCTTGAACTACGCCACGGGCTGAGGTTTACCGCTTCGAAAGAGCCAAGGTCTGGTGGAGCTTGAAACTTTCTAGGACGGGCCTCGACGGGTTTGGGGTTGGACTTGTGCGACTCGATAGTGAGCAGTTCATAGGAATATGTGCATGTAGTGTGAGGTCTAACAAGTGACAAATTTTTTTTTTTTTTTATTTTTTTTGAAAAGAAAGAAAACAAACAAAACACATAAGCACATAAATTACAACTCCCGAATCACCCGTGTGACCGGTAAATAAAACACAAAATTAAAACAGTCCGAGGGTTCAATTCTGTTCTGATGCAGGCAACTGTGCCCACACCCCACTGTTCTGCTCAGTCACTGAAACCTGTCTCTGTTCTGGGAATCAACCCAGAAGCGTGCGCCTCTGAGTGCTGATGTGGGACGTGCACGCATGGCGCAATGCTTATGGGAGGCGCGCGCTTCTGGGCACACCTGTCAGAATGTCAGACTTTGGACTCAGGGGATTGCCCTGGTCCTATGTTCATATTGTAACCTCTGCAGAAGTGATTTGTGCAGAATAGCAGAAGAAGAAGATGAAGAACATGAAGAAGTGGGCGATTCTGGTTCTTGATGCGGGATGCGCGCGCCTTAGGCTTAAGTGGCCAGACGCGCGCGCCTCCCCCATCAGGAATTAAAATGCCCAGAAAGATGTAGATTTTGATCAGAATGCAAGCTTAACCCTCAAATGTCCCCAGCAGAGTCGCCACTGTAGATACCCCGGGGAGCCACGGCTTTAGGCTCGAGCGCGTGAGTGATCCTAGGATGTCTAACTTGTTTTTAGAGTGTTTAGAGTCGCCACCTATGTTTTGAGGAACATAAGAAAAACCTATTGATTATAGCCTAAGTTTGATTATGAAAACATAGATTCTTTGTTTTGAGGTTCGGGGGTTAGATTACGAGATGGGAAGTACCGAAACACCCATCTCGCCCAACTAAAGTTGGTCTTGCTTGATCAAAATCTACATGAATAATAACGTTCTTCTTCTTCTTCTTTAAGTCATAAAAGGGGGGGGGTTTAAAATAGAGTTTGGAATGTAGGAGATAACTCCTTAACCAACCTCAATGAGATGAGGTGATCATTAGAGTCATGTCCCAAAATGATTTGGGTGATTGCACATTTGATTAAAGTAAAAGAGAGAGGAGATGAGGTAGAAAAGAAAGGAAAAGATGGACTTTTACCTACAATTTGAAGAACTTCAAATGTTGCTTATTTGATTCTTGGAGAACCTTTAGAAAGTGACTCTCTTTGTCTAGTTTTTTGATGCTTTTTTCCAATGATTTTTTGATCAATTTTCCATCCTTGAAAATGGAGGTAAAGAGAGGTTTTTATAGGTGAAAGAGGAGTGTTTTTGGTGCCAAAACTCAGTCACCAAAAAATCCTTCCCGGGCAAAATCCTGTAAATTGAGCAAGGGAGGGAATCCTGGCCAGAAATCTGTAACTGACGCCCAGAGGCGCGCGCTTCCTGCTTTGGGGGCGGGAGGCGCGCGCGCCTGGCTCCTAGTGTCGGAGGCGCGCGACTCAGAGAAGGCAATTTTGACAGAATGGACTAGAAAGTCAGCCCTGTCATTCAGTTTAGTCCCTGGACTTAACGAAGTCAGTCAGGAACTTAACGGAAGTGACAGAAACTAACGAGAAACACTTAAAATGGGGAGAAACACAAGATCAAATGTGCAATCGGGGTGAGCGGTCCAAGGCGGGGTGTCTACAGAGCCCCTCGGCGACGTGGATTGCAAAGCAAAACGCGTCGACGAAAGTTAAAAACACCCGCCGAGGACATCACCAAGAAAAAAGCAAAGACTCGATGAAAGCAAGAATTTGAAATTGCGAGAGAGAGTGGTGCGCTCCCTGTGTGAGTGGCTTTTGTTGATAGAGGGGGTGGCATGATTCCTTAGGTGAACTTGCCGGCTGAATATCTTGAATGAGGCCGTTAGTGAACCTTTTGAACGAGGCCGTTGGTGAAACTTTGGAGAGGCCGTTAGTGAACTTTTGAAGAGGCCGTTAGTGAACCTTGAGGAGGCCGTTAGTGAATCCTTTTGAGGACGAATCCGTTAGTGAAATCCGTTGGAAGAGGTCGTTAGTGAACCTTTGAGACGAATCCGTTAGTGAAATCCGTTGAAGAGGCCGTAGTGAACCTTTGGAGAGGCCGTTAGTGAACCTTTGAAGAGGCCGTTAGTGAACCTTTGATGAGGCCGTTAGTGAACCTTTGAAGAGGAATCCGTTAGTGAAATCCGTTGATGAGGCCGTTAGTGAACCTTTGGAGAGGCCGTTAGTGAACCTTTGAGGAGGAATCCGTTAGTGAAATCCGTTGAAGAGGCCGTTAGTGAACCTTTGGAGAGGCCGTTAGTGAACCTTTGAATGAGGCCGTTAGTGAACCTTTGAAGACGAATCCGTTAGTGAATCCGTTGAAGAGGCCGTTAGTGAACCTTTGGAGAGGCCGTTAGTGAACCTTTGAAGATGAATCCGTTAGTGAAATCCGTTGATGAGGCCGTTGCTTCGATGTCTCGGGCCAATTGGAGTCACACTTGACTTTTGAATTGTGGGGTGCGGGCATAGTTGACCGCGACCAGAAAAATGTTCCTGCTGGGGATGAAATGTTGAGATTGACCCTTGAGGGGGGTGTGTCACCCGTGACAGAATTTAGGGAGTTCGGAATCCGTGGGGAAACCTTGATACGGTGCATGGATTCTTGTATGGGAGACTGCTTCTGAACCTGCCTGATGATGGGAAGAGCGCGCGTCCGGGCCTCGTTACGGGACGCGCGCGCCTCTTATGGGTATGTCGGGGGGCGCGTGCCTGGCGCATAAGTTCAGCATATTTAAACAGGCTGTTCGCTATTTTTGGCCAGTTTTCAAAAATTTGAAGAACCCTCCAAATTCCAAGCCCAATTTTCGTAGAGAAATCACCCCAAAACACTTTTTTGCTGTTCTAGGATCAATTCTGTCAAAGAAACGATGTCGGATCGTCAGCAATCACCTCCGTTTGAGATGCCACAGGGCGAGGAGCCCGAAATTGGGGTTGAAGCTATGGACCCGAGCTTGCTTACTTTCCGGCCTCATACCCATATTTCTCACTTCATGACTTCGGGTTTGGTAAGTAGGCCTCACCTTTCTTATCGATTTCGGGTTTCATGAAGTTCTGTTTTCTTTACCTGAAATATTGCTGCAGCAGCTTTATTGATCATTCTTTGCATGTTGTTTGTTGTTGCTGATTTGTTGTAAGAAACATGTTGGGATGTCCATTTTTATGTTCACACACTTGCTTGTACATTGTTCTGCCATTGAAATCTCTGTGTTGAGTTCATCCGTTTTCTAGCAGTCATGCTGATGAAATTTTTGCTGTTCCTTTTTTCCTTTCAGGAGTGGACCCGTTTGACAGAGATTCGCGGTGGGGCTCATGGGCCCATCTCTATATGGAAGAGGTTGCCTGAGAATGTTCGGGCCCGAGTCACAGGGACTCATTTTGGTCTTTTTGTCACTAGCCTCCCAGCTTTGAAGAATGACCCCGATGTGGTCTAGGCGTTGAGGGAATGATGGTGGGATACCACCCATACCTTCCACTTACCCATAGGTGAGGTGACTATGACGCCTACCGACTTCACAGCTTTAACGGGCTTGCCATTCATGGGGCTGCCTGTCCGTTTTGGTTTGAGAGGGGTTGTTCGGACTCCGGACGAGTTACTGGCCTTGGTTGACTGCCGGTTCGAGGTCAAGAATTCTCGAGTGACATGGGGGCGAATCCGGGCTTATTTCAGCATCTTGATGGCAGAGGCTCGAGGTGTTACTGCTAATCGGGTCGATGCCGTGGCCCGTTGCTTTATTTGGTACTTGTTATCCCATACTCTGTTTGCCAATGGGGGATCTTCGACCTCTTTGGCTCTGCTTGACTTGTTAGTGGAATTGGAACAGATCGGCCAGTATAACTGGGGTGCAGCGGGCTTAGCTGCTTGTTACCACGGCATGGATTTGACCAGCCGCTCGACCACCAGCTCTGTTACGGGCTTCAGCTTGCTGTGGGAGGTATACCACTTACTGTCCCTTTTATATTCTCCTTGCCTTGGTCATAAATGCCTTTTTCGTTGACTGTCATTAACTTTGTTTCTGCCTCTTGTCTACAGCTTTGGGCTTTTGCTATCCTGAATCTGAGGGATTTCAAGATTGCCAAGGAAGGCTCGCCCCAGTATCCGGACTGCGCACGGTGGGCGTATAAGGAGAGGAATGTGAAGACTGGCACGAACACCATTAGTCTTACTTCGGCACGACGGCACTTAGACACCTTGAGGCCTGAGTCTGTTGCCTTCTCTTTGTATCCATGGAGATCAGTTCAGCACTGGTTTGAGCACACTCTTATTCCTACCCGTTCTCGTCTTTTGATGTGTTCGGGTGAGTGCATGGCTCTGTACTTGGGAGATAGAGTATTTTGGCAGCATGGTACCCAGGTGACAGACTTTTACACCCCCTCGTCCTGCAGTTCCAGACGTTCCTCCTTTCTGCCCTCGTAACTGGAGGTCACTTTCAGAGGCTGATCGCACGGCATATATGGTAGGGGTTGATGCCGTCGCTTATATTCACTTGGACCAGGATTATGGCCTCTTCAGGGAGAATAACTTGATGCAAGGCTTCATGTTTGCTGATCCGAGGAGATCACAGGCTGCTCCTTCGACCTCCGCTCGGTTTTATACTACCGGTGCCGGGTATTGTTTTTATCCTCCTTTGCCTCCTCCTAATTACACTTATTCCAACTTCGGGGTCTTTGAGGAGCAGAGGGATATTGTTCCCGAGGATATGTCACCGGAGAGAGAGCCTCCCGCTCAGGCTACTGTGGTATGTTTTTCTGACCATCTTTGCATTCCAGTCTTGTTTTTCTGTCCTTTGTATTGATGTAATTTCCTTTCCCTGTTCTTTCTTGCAACAGGTGCCCGTAGCTTCTTATAGGCACTTGGGTAGGCAGAACAAAGGGATGAGGCGGAGGCTCCGTCAGCTGGAGGAGAGGGTGCTGGAGCTGTGCAGGGATTTTGCTGCCATGACTAGAGGTGCTGCTGGTGCTGTCTCTGGTGCTGCGAGAGGAGCTGCCCGAGGTGCTCGGGGCATGGGACGAGGCTGCAGGGATGCTGCACTGGACATTGATGAGGCTGTCTCTTCAGCGAGGCAGTCGCTGAGCAGGAGTCTGAGCCACAGAGGTAGCCATAGTAGGAGCCTGAGCTGAGAGGGTAGCCAGAGCCGGGGCGGCGCCAGTTCATCAGGGAGAGCTGCCAAGAGGACCCGTCCTGATGTTGTGATTGAGACATCTGAGTCTGAGGATGATGATGACGATGATGATGATGAGGATGATGATGGGGATGAGGAGACCGAGAGCGGTAGCAGGGGGTGCGCACAGTGTTGGTGATGACGTACCCGAGCTGTTGTGGCTGAGAGGATGAGGGATTGAAACAATTTTACTTTTGCCTGTGATAACATTTAACATGTATTTACAATCCGATTTATTTTACTACTCATTTTTATGTTCTATTAACGACTCGATCTTAGATGTCGACCCTTTACAAACAAATGTGTGCCCAAAGGATGCTTGTTGTCGATGCTTGAACTCCTTTTTGTTGCTGGGATCTGATTTTGCTGCAGGTTGGATATGTTGAAGTGCTTGGGTTCTGTTCTGAACTGACAAGGGCTGTTTCTGTCTGAACTGCTGTCAAAGGCGCGCGCGTCGGGCCTTGCTTATGGGAGGCGCGCGCGTTGTGCAGCCTTGGTCGGAGGCGCGCGCTTCTGGCCTGCTGAATTACAGCCCCTTTCTTTTTCTGATCAGAATGTTCCAACAACTATAAATTTTGAACCATTTTCGACCAGAATGGTCACACAGCATTCTTTTGCAAACACTTTCTCCTCTTAAACCACACAATTCTTGTCATAATGGCCCCAATGACTTTCTCCTTTGAAGTTAAGGTTTTCGTCCCCGAGGGTGAGAAGTCCGTTCCAGTGGTGAATGCCGTTCCAGCTGTGGGGTCCGTCCCGATGGTGGAGAAGCGTCCGAGCGTTTTTGATCGTTTGGGAAGGCCCAATGACGATGCTGTTGACCCCGTGAGACCGGTGGTTCATGTGCGGGACTATAGACCCCGTCATTTTCCCAAGAAGAAGAAAGGTAAAGGAAATTATATTAGTCAACGTCTTCCCCTTAGATTAGGCCTTAGATTAGGGACCTCATAACGACGGCTTTCTTTACGAGCTCGGGCCCTTTCGTTCTTGATTGCTTGCTCTTGTTTCAAGTCTTCTTTGGAAGGCTCGTACCCCAAACCGAATGTGTTCTTGACAAATGAGACTTGCACGGGATGTAGGATTCCTTGTTGATATCTCCCTAGGCCTAAACCAGGGAAGTAGTCCATATTCCTCATCATGCGGAGGACTTTGTGATTGCTGGGGGTCCAAGATCCGTTTCCCCCTTCATTGTCAATGGCGTTGATTGAGACACCGGAGAGAGTGGAGTCTGGTAAACCATGCAGAACTTGGTGGACGGGCTCACCTTTTCTGTGGATAGTGACGTTTCAGCCATGACGGTCACTATTCCATCACCATTTCGGATCTTGACACATTGGTGGAGAGTTGACGGTACGGCATTAGCACTGTGAATCCATGGTTGACCCAAAAGTAAGTTGAACAAGGCCGGGATGTCAAGCACTTGGAATGGAACGGACATGACCATGCTCCCAAACTCAATGTCTATTTCGATCATACCCATGACTGTACGGGCGGTGCTGTCATAACCTCGGATTACTTGAGTAGAAGGCTTCAAATCGGAATCCTTAAGCCCCAGTATGCCCATGATTCTGCCAGGCATGAGATTGAGTGCGAAACCACCGTCCACTAAGACTCTTGAGACGGGCCTTCCCCTTGCTCGTACCTTGAGGTAAATAGCTTTGTTGTGGTCGGAACCAAATGGTGGAAGGTCCATATCGGCAAAGGTGATGACGTTGCCAAAATGAATGTGACCAATCATTGCCGTGAGGTCCTCGGGAGTAGTATCGGGAGAAACTGATGTATCATCGAGATTGCGGATGACAAGATCTCGGTGCTTCTTTGAGGATGCAATGAGGTCCCAAATAGAGATGTTGGCTTGAGTTTTCTTGAGTTGGACAAGTAGAGGATCTTCGGGAGTGTTGCGAGCTTGCGGCCTTTGAGAAGAGGAGCTCGGTGCGGAAGTGGAAGGGTTGCTTGCTATGACTCGACCGGATTGAGTTAGCATGTTGACGTTCCCATCTTGCTTCTTTTCCTATTATCTAGTACTTCCCTCATTACCTCATCGTAAGTCACTACATAACAAGAATTGTCAAGTTTATTCATAACATTGGGGCCCCCATTCACAATTGGGATTGAATGGGTGGTCCCCTCGAGTTCTCTTATCTCTATTACATTGATATGTTCGTCATTAGTCACTACAAATTCTTTCTTATCTATGAGATCTTGAATGACATTGCGGAGAACGAAGCAATCCTCGGTGGTGTGGCCACTATATTGGTGGTAGCCACAATATTTGTGGTGAGCATGATTGGGGTGGACCGTCTTGGGTTGGTACCCTTGCACGGGTGTGACTTGACCCTTTTCCTTGAGGACTTCGAACACTTCGGTTTGAGTCATGCCTTAGAGAGGCGTGTAGACACGGTCATTTCGAGACTTCTTCCCTTGGAGTGGAGGAACCTTTTTGTAATTCCCCTTATCGATAGTGACGGCGTTGACCGAGGCCTCTTTTGTGGAGTTGGAATCGGCCTTGTAGCGGTAAGTAGGAGTGTCCTTCTTAATCTCCTTGAGCAAGTCATCCATGCGTACCCCCGCCTCATACATTTGGGAGAAGTCGGAGTAGCAAGCCCCACTTAGGTGGGTGCGGAGATCAATCTTGAGACACTTGAGAAAGATGTCCATTTGCTCTTTTGTGTTTGGCCTCTCAACAATTTCAGAGAGTTTGTCATTCCATCTCCTTGTGAAGTCAATGAAGGACTCGTTGTCTCTTTGAGTGGTGTTCTCTAGCTCTTTCCTTGTGGGCCGGTGAGTGGTGTTGCCTTGGTATTGTGACTTGAAGGCAAGCATGGCAGAGTCCCAATCAAGACGGACAGTGAGCGGGAGAGTAGCATGCCAATCTTTTGCCGCCCCCTCGAGAGTGAGAGGAAAGCATTGAGCCATTACCTTGGGGGAGACCTTCTTCGGAACCATTGCCCAAATATAAGTCTCAATGTGAGCCATAGGACAAGAGTTGCCCTTGAATTTGGTTATGTCGGGCATCTTGAACTTATCGGGAAGAGCGGCCATAGTACTCATGAGGATGGAGGATTGATAAAGGCTTGTGTCGGAGCCTTTCCCCATGTTGAGCCCATTGAATTTTTGGTCGATGTAGGCCATGATAGAATCCACCATTTTGGGCTCATTGTTCTCAGAACTTGGTTCTCCCATTTTCTTGGTGCGGGTGTTGACATAAGGACTTTTGAACAAACCCTCGGTCCACTCGGATTCATCATCATTATTCTTGTTCTTTCCCTTGGCAAGGTTAGTTAGCTTTTCTTTCATTAGTTCCATCTCGGCCTCGTGGGCCTCCCTTTGGCTGTCGAGGTGGGAATGCCAAATGTCGTCTTTGCTTTGTGCCTCCTTATTAAGGGTGGAGACTTGCTCTTGGAGGAGTTGGACCATGGTTGAAAGCTGTTCGAGAGACATGGTGTTGCTGCTGCCGGTCATGGTTGCTGTTGGAGCTGTTGGAGTGATCTCTTCACGGACTAACCGATTTGCCGAATCCCGGTAGACTCTGTAAGTACCAATTGAACCTATATTGCAGAAGAGGCCCTTGTCAGTCTTGAGTAACACTTGCGGTCCACGAAGAGGCTTAGAACACACAGTTGGGCACACGACTCGAACCACATAAGAAAAGACTCTTTTTTTTTTTTTTTTTTTTATAAGTTGGAGGGAACGAATCCCTTTTGGGGTTTCTAAGAAAATAATGGAATCGTCACACTAGTATATAGACCATCTCGCGGTTCCATATACTCATCGAATTCCATCGCGCTTGTGAATCCTACATCTATCGGGATTAAACTAAATTAATGTAGTAAAGCATACATGCGTGGACGGATTTTTATTTTCGTCCAAAAATAACCACTTTTGGGGACGGATTTTTATTGCGTCCGTTTCAACAAGTTGGCATGTATGATTTGAAGACATTAGTTTAGGGAAATCTCGGTACATGGAAACCGACTTGAGTCACGGAGTGTTAGACCCTAACTAGAATTGTGTGGCTTGTTCTCAGCTTGAATATGAGGCTCAAAGGTCACCCCCGGCATGTAGTCTTGAACTACGCCACGGGCTGAGGTTTACCGCTTCGAAAGAGCCAAGGTCTGGTGGAGCTTGAAACTTTCTAGGACGGGCCTCGACGGGTTTGGGGTTGGACTTGTGCGACTCGATAGTGAGCAGTTCATAGGAATATGTGCATGTAGTGTGAGGTCTAACAAGTGACAAAAAATTTTTTATTATTTTTTTTTTTTGAAAAGAAAGAAAACAAACAAAACACAAAAGCACATAAATTACAACTCCCGAATCACCCGTGTGACTGGTAAATAAAACACAAAATTAAACACAGTCCGAGGGTTCAATTCTATTCTGATGCAGGCAACTGTGCCCACACCCCACTGTTCTGCTCAGTCACTGAAACATGTCTCTTTCTGGGAATCAACCCAGAAGTGTGCGCCTCTGAGTGCTGATGTGGGACGCGCGCGCATGGCACAATGCTTATGGGAGGCGCGCGCTTCTGGGCACACCTGTCAGAATGTCAGACTTTGGACTCAGGGGATTGCCCTGGTCCTATGTTCATATTGTAACCCCTGCAGAAGTGATTAGTGCAGAATAGCAGAAGAAGAAGATGAAGAACATGAAGAAGTGGGCGATTCTGGTTCTTGATGCGGGATGCGCGTGCCTTAGGCTTAAGAGGCCAGACGCGCGCGCCTCCCCCATCAGGAATCAGAATGCCCAGAAAGATGTAGATTTTGATCAGAATGCAAGCTTAACCCTCAAATGTCCCCAGCAGAGTCACCACTGTAGATACCCCAGGGAGCCACGGCTTTAGGCTCGAGCGCGTGAGTGATCCTAGGATGTCTAACTTGTTTTTAGAGTGTTTAGAGTCGCCACCTATGTTTTGAGGAACATAAGAAAAACCTATTGATTATAGCCTAAGTTTGATTATGAAAACAGAGATTCTTTGTTTTGAGGTTCGGGGGTTAGATTACGAGATGGGAAGTACCGAAACACCCATCTCGCCCAACTAAAGTTGGTCTTGCTTGATCAAAATCTACATGAATAATAACGTTCTTCTTCTTCTTCTTTAAGTCATAAAAAGGGGAGTTTAAAATAGAATTTGGAATGTAGGAGATAACTCCTTAACCAACCTCAATGAGATGAGGTGATCATTAGAGTCATGTCCCAAAATGATTTGGGTGATTGCACATTTGATTAGAGTAAAAGAGAGAGAGGAGATGAAGTAGAAAAGAAAGGAAAAGATGGACTTTTACCTACAATTTGAAGACCTTCAAATATTGCTTGATGAAATCCTTGGAGAACCTTTAGAAAGTGATTTTGGTATAGTTTTTGTAAGTTCAATTTTCGGTCCTTGAAAATGGAGGTAAAGGTAGCTTTTTATAGGTGAAAGAGGGGTGTTTTTGGTTCCAAAACTCAGTCACCAAGAAATCCTTCCTGGGAAAAATCCTGTAAATTGAGCAAGGAAGGGAATCCTGGCCAGAAATCTGTAACTGACGCCCAGAGGCGCGCGCTTCCTGCTTTGGGGGCGGGAGGCGCGCGCGCCTGACTCCTCTTGTCGGAGGCGCGCGACTCAGAGAAGGCAATTTTGACAGAATGGGCTAGAAAGTCAGCCCTGTCATTCAGTTTAGTGGACTTAACGAAGTCAGTCAGGAACTTAACGGAAGTGACAGAAACTAACGAGAAATACTTAAAACGGGGAGAAACACAAGATCAAATGTGCAATCGGGGTGAGCGGTCCAAGGCGGGGTGTCTACAAATAACACCATTATTATCACAATAAAGGTCTATTGGATTAGCAATGCTAGGAACCACCTCTAGTTCACCAATGAACTTCTTAATCCAAACAGCCTCTTTAGCAGCATCGGATGCAGCTATATACTCAGCTTCAGTTGTAGAATCAGCTACGGTACTCTGCTTAGAACTCTTCCAGCTAATAGCACCCCCATTAAGCATAAACACAATACAGATTGTGATCTTGAATCATCCTTGTCGATTTGGAAGCTTGCATCTGACCATTTACAACGGATCATCTTCCATACCTCCATATACTAATAACGAGTCTTTAGTCCTTCGCAAGTACTTAAGAATCGTCTTGCCTGCAATCCAATGACTCTCACCAAGATCTGATTGGTATCTACTCGTCATGCTCAAAGCATAAGAAACATCGAGTCTAGTACATATCATGGTATACATGATGGATCCAATTGCAGAAGCATATGGGATTCCATTCATTCTTTCACGCTCATCAGTTGTTTTAGGACACTATTCTTGCTAAGAGTTATGCCATGTGCTACTGGAAAATTTCCTCTCTTAGAGTTTTCCATGCGGAATCTCTTAAGAACTTTGTCAATATATGTACTTTGACTTAAACCAATCAACTTCTTAGATATATCATGATAGATCATTATGCCAAGGATGTAGGAGGCTTCTCCCATATCTTTCATTGAGAAACACTTTCCTAACCAAGTCTTTACAGACTGAAGTGCAGGAATGTCGTTTCCAATGAGCAATATGTCATCAACATACAACACTAGAAATAATACTACGCTCCCACCAATTTTCTTGTATACACAAGGTTCATCTTTGATGAATCCAAACTCTTTGACCGATTCATCAAATCGAAGATTCCAACTCCTAGAGGCTTGCTTCAATCCATAAATGGATCTTTGCAACTTGCATACTTTGTTAGAATTTTCAGGATTTACAAAACCTTCAGGTTGTGTCATATACACATCCTCGAGTAAGTTCCCGTTAAGGAACGCTATTTTGACATCCATTTGCCATATCTCATAGTCAAAATATACGGCTATGGCAAGAAAAATTCTTATAAACTCTATCATTGCTACGGGCGAAAAGGTTTCATCATAACCAATACCATGAATCTGCCTATAGCCTTTCGCTACAAGTCTAGCTTTATAAGTATGCACCTTTCCATCCATGTCAGTTTTGTTTTTGAAAACCCATTTGCATCCTATGGTTTTTACACCTTCGGGTGCATCTATCAAGTTCCAAACTTGATTATCATACATGGACTTGATTTCAGATTCCATGGCTCCAAGCCATTTATCTGAATCAGGAGTGGACATCGCTTCTTGATAGTAAGTAGGTTCATCATTATCAATGATTTCTACTTCATTGCTATCCGTCATGAGAAATCCATATCTCTCAGGTTCGGATCGCCCCCTACCAGTTCTGCGAGGAACTTGAGTATTCTAAATAGGTTCCACAACCCCTTGTGAAACTTGTTCAGATTCAACCATCAGTTCCATGTTATTTTCTAGTTTTCGAACCTCTTTGAGATTAATTTTACTCCTACTAGTTCCTTTAGAGAGAAACTCTTTCTCTGGAAAAGTACCATCTCGAGCAACAAACACTTTGTTGTCCATGCGGTTGTAAAAATAATATCCCTTAGTTTCCTTAGGGTATCCCACGAAAATACATTTGTCAGATTTTGGTGCAAGTTTTTCAGAGACAAGTCTTTTAACATAGGCCTCACAACCCCAAATTCTCATGAAAGAAAGACAAATTTTCTTTCCAGTCCATATCTCATATGGAGTCTTTTGAACCGATTTAGTTGGAACACTATTTAGTGTAAGAGAAGCAGTTTCTAGTGCATGTCCCCAAAAGGATAACGGAAGATCAACTTGACTCATCATCGAACGGACCATATCCAATAAAGTTCTATTTCTCCGCTCAGACACACTATTCCATTGTGGTGTTCCAGGTGGAGTTAATTGTGAAACAATTCCACAATCTTTGAGATGATTGTCAAATTCTTAGCTTAAATATTCTCCACCACGATCTGAGTGCTTTAATAGTTTTGCCAAGTTGATTCTGTACTTCATTTTGAAATATTCTAAATATCTCAAAAGATTCACTTTTGTTTTTCATCAAGTAGACATAGCCATATCTACTAAAATCATCAGTGAATGTTATGAAGTATTGATATCCTCCCCTAGCATTGCTACTTAATGGCTCACATACATCAGTATGTATGAGTCCCAATAAGTCACTAGCCCTTTCACTACTCTTAGTAAAAGGTGTCTTAGTCATCTTTCCAAGTAAACAAGACTCACAAGTTTCATATGATTCAAAATCATGTGAATCTTAAAGTTCGTCCCCATGGAGTTTTAAGATACGCTTCTCATTAATATGACCAAGATGGCAATGCCACAAATAAGTGTGATTTACATCATTAGGTTTTGATTTCTTATTTACATTATAGATATCCTCATTATTTCCATTCTCAACATCAAGTACATAAAGGCCATTAAATGAATATGCAGTACAATAAAGCATATCATTTAAATAAATAGAAAACTTCTTATTTTTAATAAGAAAACTATAACCTTCATTATCCAAACAAGAAATTGAAATAATATTTCTACTCAAATCCGGAACGTAGTAACAATTATTCAAAACAAGAATTAAACCACTAGGTAAAATGACTTCATAAGTTCCTACGGCTAATGCAGCAACTCTTGCTCCATTCCCCACGCATAGGTCCACCTCGCCATCTTTAAGTAGCCTTCTATTCCTTAGTGCTTGCACATTTAAACGAATGTGAGATCCATATCCAGTATCTAATACACAGGAACTAGAAGTAGAAAGGAGTATATCTATAACATAGATACCTGAAGTAGAAGCAGTCACACTTCTTCTTCTTCTTCTTCTTCTTCTTCTTCTTCTTCTTCTTCTTCTTCTTCTTCTTCCCTTCTTCTTCTTCTTCTTCTCCTTCTTCTTCTTCTCTCCTGCAGTGGAAACAAATTGTATCCTTCTGGGAGTTTGGTTTAGCCACCACAGCATTGGCAACAGTTGCCTTGCTTATCTTGGGTTTGACAACTTTTGCCTTACCCTTTCCTTTGGCCTTAGAGCCCTTTCCTTCTTTTGAAACCACAAGCACATGAGAAGCTTCTTTAATGATTTCAGCTGTCTTTAGCATCCCATGCAACTCAGACAGGGTCTTATCCATACCATGCATATTATAGTTCATGACGAACTGATTATAGCTTTTAGGCAATGAATTAAGAATAAAATCAGTAGCCAACTCAATAGAGATGGGATGTCCAAGCCTCTCTAGATGCTCAAAATGGGCCTTCATCTTCAAAATATGAGGACCCACTGACTGTCCTTCACTCATCTTGCATGAGGTCAGAGCAGCTATGGTATCGAACCTTTCTTGCCTTGCTTTCTCTTGAAACATATCTTTCAACTGAGTGCCTATATCATAGGCTTCTAAGTGTTCAAGAGTCTTCTGAAGCTCAGAACACATGACAGCAAGTATGAGACAACCGACCTCACGAGAATCACTTTTGTGTTTCTTGTAGGCGTCTCTCTCTGCCCTAGGGGCAGTGGCAGTAGGTTCCTCCTCAGGAACGGGTTCATCAAGAATGTACAGCTTATCTTCATGCTTTAGAACAATTCTAAGGCTTCGGATCCAATCCATGAAGTTAGCACCATTCTCTTGAAGTTTTTCCTTCTCAAGGATAGATCGCAATGACAGAGATATTGTGTTTTGTGCCATTATCTACAATTATGCAAACATGTAATCATACATAAGTATCAACTTAATTTAAAGATATTATTAATTTAGTATTTCATAAATACTCCCACTAAATTATATAACCTTCATATACATCTAATGTATCATATAATTTAAATGGACTAAGATCCAACTTTAATTTAATTTCAAGTTCGCTTTGGCGATACTGCTCAAAATTAAATTAATTAAGTAGACAACTCCTTGTCAATCATATCATATGACTCTTAGATCCTTTATGAGATTTTAGACATCATATGTCTAACATGTTTTAATCTCATCAGTGCCTTTAGGCCCGATGTAACGCCTCACCCAATTTTATTTTCATATTTTGCATTTTTTTTACATAATTAAAAATTATTATGTGAAGTATAGGTGCATTTTATGTGTTAGATAATAATTTCTTAACTTGCATATATTATTTGAGTATGTGGGTTAATGTTGATTGTTGGGATTTATTGAGTTATTCATGAAGGACCTATGCGGTATTAAAGAAAATTGACCTTTGGTTGGATTTAGAGAATTAGGAGAGGTTAGTAGGAAGAAAATAGAAAAGATATTAAGTTTGGGGATTCTTATCCCATTTCTTCTTTTCTCTGTATCACACACATACACACACTCAAATTGACTTCCTCTGTGTTCTTGGCCAAGGTTGAAGAAGGTAAGAAAAATTCTTGTATTTATTTCTCTAAATTCCTTTACTACTCCGTTTCAAATTCTAAATATATATAAATGTTCAGGGCATTGAATATAGTAATTCTACCAGTTCAATTTCCATTTTCTTGATATTTCTCCGGAGTAGGTAAGTTACTAATTTCCCCTATTTAATGATAAAAAAGATCATTTTTGAGTTGTATGGGGTTATATATCATGAAGCTATTTGAAATAATTGAATTTATTAGGTTTTGGGTCATTGGTTCCAATTCCTGAGTTGATGTTTGTTTAAGGAGTGTTTTATAGTTGGTTTTGGTGTGTTAGACACCCAGATCAAGTTCAGTACAAGTGTAAAATAGTATTAGGATTCCTGGGTTTGTATGATTGTGGTAACATGAAATTTGGGCAAGAACAACCCAGGAGCTGAAATATGGAAAACTGAATTTCGGATTAGAGGCGTGCGCACCCCATAAAAGGAGGCGCACGCACCCATCATCTGAAGTTGAATTATTTGGGGTTAGTTGGAGGCGTGCGCTCCCTTTAGGGAGAGGCGCGCGCACCCTATAAATTTGGGAATTTCACAGCTTCAGAAGGAGAGAGCGCGCGCACCCATTGTGGGGAGGCGTGCGCACCCTTAGTCAAATTGGCAAGGCCTCATTTCTGATTTTTGGAGGCGCGAGCACCCTGGGTGGGGAGGCGTGCGCACCCCTTCCCCTGTTTTCAGCCTCAATTGATAATTTTTATTCATAAGTTTGGGAAATGATAGGAGTCTTATGTATGTATTATAAGAAAGTATATTGTTAAGTAAATGATTGTTTTAAACTCTTCATGATTACTAAAAGATGAATTGATAAATGATACATAGTAAATGTGTTACAAGTTGATTTATAAAATTATGCAATTATGCATAAGTGACTTATATGGTTAATAAACTAGTCCCTTACTTTTGGCCTAGTACTAGTTTCATAATGTCAAGTAAATATTACTTGTGTACTTGTTTGTGAGTCCAGCTGGTTTAGGTGTTTCGGGGGTGTATAGGTTCACGTTTATTATGAGAGCTAGGGCTGAGTAATAACCGTGAATCTATGCATCTGTGACCGTTTGCTCCTACTCTTGATCACGGTAGGGGTCTAGCTTTCTCAATGATTGGAGCATTATGCACAATGATTGAATAGCTCTTTTGTTCTTGGTTCTTGGTTTGAGATACTGGGTAACGGGTCTCCTTTGATATAGTGAAGCTTCCTTCAATATGAAGATCTACATCAACGTTATGAATGGGTATGGAGTAATAAGGAGGGAAAGAATATCCTTTGTAATGTATACTTAGCTATACGTGATGTTTAATGGGTAGGATTACTACTCTTATGATGTGCTACTTGATATATATTTCTATATGTGATACTCCTATGCTTCATTGTATATGTTTGCATATCATATTATTTTCGTAGTAACTTATTGAGATTTTATCTCACCTCGTTTATTGTTTCTTTGTTTTCCTTAGATCCAAAGAAGGCTAGCGATAGCTCGAGGTGAGGATCGTAGTATCCAGTTCTTGTGCTAAGGGAGATTTCTTTTGGGGTAGGTTATTGTACTTTTGTTATGTGAGGACGTTGGTTAGACTGAGTATGTTAAACTCAGATTTTTTGGGGTACAGTTGTGTATATGTAAATAAAGTTGTCTTCTTTTGTTTATCGGCTTTTATGCCAAGTAGTTGATGAATAGAACTTAGAATGTTAAAGTAAGATTGTGAAGGTGGTAATGTGTTAAACCATCTTGAGGAGTGTAGCTCCTAATCCATTAAAGGAGTATAGTTGTATTTAGCTTAAAATTTTATCCGTTTTTAAGTAGAAATGACGTATCGAATTCTATGGTTCATATCAAATCTAAGGATTCGGGTCGTTACACCCAAAACCCTTTTGATGGTTAATTAAGTCAAACCATTTTAAACATATAGGAATCACTTTTTCCTCATCTTGTTCATAGATGAATAGAATTATTGCGCCTTGCTTTGGCAGATCCAGCATAAAACTACCCATTGTGAGAGCCCGCGTTCGAAACCTAATCCGCGCTCGTGTCCTTGCAATGGTTACCCTACTCGAGTTTTGAAAATAGAGTCGCCACCTCATTTTATTAAGGAAAATAGAGATAAAACCTTTTGTTTTGAAAAAGAAGTGGGTTCGGGGGCTATGTCACGAGAGGAGAAGGTGTTAAGCACTCCACTCGCCCTTTCGGTCTCTAGTATGCTTCCGCCTACGCTTCACTTTTAATGTCTTTTTGAGAATGCCTTTTTATTGTCCTAACTAAAAAAAAAATGTATATTTATTTACAAGAAGTCTCCTAATCTAAGTCGGTTCAATTTAATTCGCAACCGGGAATCGGTTTGGATGGATTTCCCGATTGGTTTTCGAAAATGATTTGAACACGTCAAGAAAGAAAACATCCATGGGGAGGGGAATTACGTACAGTCGGGAATATACACATATACACAAAAAAAATGGGAAACAAATCCCATAATCAAATGAATGTCTCCGCGATGGGGCGTTTGTCGGTTTTGACGTCATTCTCCGTCCCCGAGCCAACGTACCTGTCCTAAAATGATCCAAATCCAAAACAAAAAATTGGGGATTACTACCTGAATGTTAGAGATCATTTTTAAGTTTTTATGGATTTTTTTGGATTAAATTTAGACCCCAAATATCAACAAGAAAGTTCATCCCAGAATCTGCCCAGAAAAGTCACACAGCAAACCTAGCACATTGATCACCAATTTTAACCATCTTATCCCATGAATATGACAAAACACCAAGAATGAAAGTTGAAGACCACATTTAAAAAATGAAGTTACCAAAATTTGGTGTTCAGAATATGAGTTTAAGTAGCTCAAAAGGTCTCTGACATTTTGATGTCAGAGACTGGAAGTGCAGAATCTGATGTTTGAAGGCTAAAAAAAGTGAGTGAAAAGATCACTTCCAGTGGTCCAAAAAATGTTTCAAAATTATACTCATTTTTCTGAGTTTGTGTAGAATAAAATTCATGTTTTGGCCTTTGTCCAAAAACCATTTTTCATTGAGTTTGGAGCACAAGAACAGAGCATGGCACATAGGAAGACAAACAGGGAAGCACATCTGTTATTCAAAACTAAGCGTGAAAACCATGACCTACACAAGGAATATGAACATAAAACTTGACGAGAATTAACTTCAACACGTGATGAACAACTTTGGTGTTTTGACTTAAGCCCAGAAAACACTTTAAGATGTTTTTAGAGCATGAAAAACGTTGGTTGAAGCAGAGTGCAGAAAACTGGTTGCTTAGGACACAAAGATGGGTTTCAAAATGTGATCAAAACTTCAAACCAAGCCATGAAACCCGAGGATGTCATTATTTAGCATATCCAAGAGCCATTTGCCATCAAAAACCAAGTTTTAGATGAATGTGCATGAAGATGAAAAGGGAGGGCAGATTCTGAGATTTTAGAGAAAAAAGAGAGTTTGCATGGAAAACTTCAAAGAAATGAACTTATTAACTCTTATGAAGGCATGCAAACTTGATGAACTGAATATTAAAAACATGGATTCACCATTTACATGTACACATTGCAAGTTTTACATGGAGAAAAACATGAAGAATGAGGGAGACCTAGTCATTAGTTGACTAGGTCCCAAACTAGTTACATAACCACCTACATAGTTAAAGATTCAAAGTTTACCTAGAGATTTTACCTAGCTTGTGAGATGGGGTTGTGCTTCCTTTGTCTACCCAAGGGAAGACTTTTTTTTTTTTGTAGTTGATTTGAGTTGTTTGAGTTGATTGAGTTTGAGTTGATTGAGAGTTTGTTGTAGTTGTTGTTGAGATTTGAGTTTGAGTAGGTGTTTGAAGGTTGTTTTTTTGGTGTTTTTGTGGTGGAGGAGTGGTGATGGAGCGGTGGTGGAGTGGTGTTTTAGTGGTGATGGAGTGGTGGTGGAGTGTTGGTGGAGTGGTGGTAGTAAGAACAAGAGAGAAAGTGAGGGGAATGTTTGGAGATGGGAATGTAGAGCATGAATGTAATGTTGTCTTAGGCTTTTCTAGGGGGTTTTGGAGGGAGGAGAGAGGTGAGTTTTTATGGACCAAAATGCCCTTGATTGAGGGTAGAGGAGGGAGGACCGAATTATTGGTGATGGGTGTCAAGTTTGGCAATGATGTTGTCTTGAATAATTGTGGAGCAAGAGAAAAATCTGCACATAAGGGAGTGTCCTTGATTTCTTTTCTTCATTATGCCACGTGTCGCGCCATGATTTGTTGATCCATAATGACTTAGCCAATTCCTCTCCCACCATCTGGCCACGTATTACAAGCCATGCAATGTGGATTTGCATCATTTCCAGCTCCGTTTTCTCGTTCCGTAATGGTCTGCAACTGCTCCGGTGTGCGCGCAACGGTGTCCCGTTCGTTTGTGTGTCCAACACGAAAGTTGCTCCTCATAATTTTCTGCTCACAATGGCATATCTATAATATGTTAACAAGTAAGGGATAACATAATATAATTTTAAATGCAAAGAATGACCGGCAAAAGGCTTTTTAGGGTGCGGGACCCGCTCCGTGGTCCGCGAGCGTGATCTTTTAGAATATGCCCGTTTACTCGGTTTTGAGCCCTGATCATAAATCCGGACTTGGTTTTCCCATCCGATGCACCGATAAGGCGTACGGTAGTCCCGAACGACCAAATCTGGGGTTTTAGGTCAATTATCGCGTTTAGACCGAATTAAGGGTTGGTTTTAGGGGTGCGAGATCGGGGTGTCTACACCCATGTACTAACAAGTGTTTTAATCATGGATTTGACACTTGACTTAAATTTTCAAGAAGGTTCATACACATAAAGTTAATCAATCAACCGAATTAATTTTATGTGACTTTAGTTGCGCTAGTTATAGGATTAAAGTCTGAAACTGAATCTGCAAAGCATCTTTAAATTGAGAGCACAAACCATACGGCCGAAACTAAGCCAAAAGGCATCCACATTTCCATACTAAGATCAAGAAACCAAGTAACTTCTCTATATGGTCGAAACTAAGCCAAAAGGCATCCACATTCCCATATAGATTTGTCACTTGTTTCAAGACCCTTTCATTGTCTCTTAATCTCACAGATTACAGAAATTCTAAACACTTTAGAACTCTGATTTCTGTAATCATTATGAATTCTTTGACTAAAAACTATTTTAGGATACACGGTTTCGAAAACCAGCCGTCTGAAAACAGTTTCAGTTTCCAGATTCGAATTCTGTAAACAATTTATAGAACAATCTGAACACCAGAAAACAGAACAAGTTTCTGGATAAGTGGACTGGCGCCGTACGGCGAGACAGGAGGCGTACGCCTGAAGGCCAGCTGTACAGTGGTCAATTCATTCCAGTTTCTCCAGATTTCCAGTTTTTCAGAAATTCAATCAATCCCAATATCATGTACATGCATAATCAGATTACAGAAACATGAAAATACAGATTACGAATTTTAACCCATCTAATTCATATAATCATTAACCAATTTATTCCACATACAAATTAGATCAAGATTATCAATAAATATAATCCAATTACAACATTTTAATCTAAGCATGCTATCATACATATGAATCAAATTAATATTATAATCACATAATCCAATCATAAACTAACATGCATATTTTATATCTTATATAAATTCCCATCACATAAATTCATCATATCATGATCATACCAATTACATAATCATAATAAATAATTATATCATGATGATATTAGAATTATTGATCATCAACGGGGCTCTGATACCACTGTTGGGTTTTGTACAATCATGCGCAGTGGAAACATCACATGAAAAACCCAAAATCCTAGATCAATTATGTTTAATAATTCATAATATGAAGATGAAAGAAACTAACCCTTGTAGATCAATATGTGAAAACTTGGATGTAGATGCTAAGATGAGCACCCTCTACTGGTGATCCACACTTCGAACGGATTCAAGAACGCTTCTTGAACTTGACTGCTAGGTCATTCGGATTGAAAAACTTTGGTGAAGAACGATTCTTCAATTACTCCTAACGATTATTAAAGTTTGATAATTGGGAATAATAAAACTTAATAACCCAAGTATATTATGTGTATTCTCTCTCTCTCTCCGAGAAAGAGTTTGTGATTTCCAAAATCAATGTTATGGGAAAAATTCCCAGCTGCACACATTATATACAAGAGGTTTCTAAAACCCTTTAAGACTTAGGTATTCTTGTTCAACAAGAAAAGACCGAAATTCAACTGCATTACCGGGGGGATGGGGAGCCGTATGGCGCCTGGCAAGCCGTGCGGCTCCAATGCAGCCGTACGGTTGCCCCTCTCAGTTTCCTTGTTTTTCACTCCCTTTATTTTTTCGTTATGCGTGTGACCTAATAGGATTACACTAAGTTGGCAACGACTCCGAATCATTCAAACCTCGTAAGTCATAAGCGGACTCTAGCAAGCCATTATGACTACCCAATTAGTATAACTTTGAAATCCAAAGTTTTCTAAAATAGAACATAACACAATCTCTTTGTTACACGATGTCTATTGAATGTAAGCCATGGTCAATAGTCAACTTACCTTGTTCAATGCTTTCTCGATCCCGAATATATTTATAATACAAATGACATTGATCCAATCAATTCATTTGAGCATGGCCATGCATTTCATCAATACCATTCATCGAGTGGCCAAAGCTTGACATCTCTCTTAACGAGGAACAAATCCCATCTTGGCTTATTACCCTTCCCTACATGATTCCGATTACGCCAATCATATTCTTTATAGCTACCCGGTTAAGGGTAACGTTTGAATATGTCAAACGTAATGTTTATTATGTGAAAGACTGTAATAACCTCAGGTCTAGAGATTCCAGTGATATAACTATATGAGACTTAATTATGACATTGTGACCATGACATAAATCTCATAGGGGTCAGTCCAGTATTTGTTCTCCAACAAATACCCATAAGTCTAATTGTATCCCATACACATAATAATCATCATATGATTATCTATTAAACTTATAATAATAATTAATCATAATTATCAGGAACAGAGATTATTATAATAAACATGCAAAAGATATAATAATCAAAAATTCAATATCTTTATTAAAGCATAAAGCAAATGATAACATTAATCGTTCCAATAACGTGCCTAGGGCATACACACCAACATATTCGTCCTTAAATTGTTTGTTATTGATACAGTCATATTAGATAAGATCGTGCCGAGATGGACAAGATGGTTCGTGTGGATTCTAATGCTCGAAGGATGGTAGGAGTATGTTGTGGCATAAAGAGCATAACATGCAAGATGTCGCTAAAAGCTGTAATGTCATATTGAGTTATACACCGGCTGAGCCTCTGCTCAAACTCATGTTGGGTTTCGTGCAATCATGCGCAGTGGAAGATACTACATAAAGAAACCCAAGCCTAAATTCGTTATGATCAATAATTCATAATATGTAAGATGAATGAAACCTAACCTTTGTTGATCGAAATATGAAACCTTGGATTAGATGATAAGATGAGCACCCTCTACCGGTGATCCACACGTCGAACGGATTCAAGAACTCTTCTTGACTTGACTGCTAGGTCCTTCGGATTGAAAAACTTGATGAAGAACGATTCTTCAATTGCCCCCTTTGATTATTAGTGTTTGATGTTGAGAATAATCAAACCTAATAACCTAGTATAATGTGTATTTTCACTCTCCAAGAAGGAGTTATGATTTCAAAAATAAATGTTTTGGAACTGAATCCCAGCTGTACATATTATATACTAATGGTCTCCAAGATCCTCTAGGGCTCGTTTAGTAGGCCGATAGGATTAGTTCGTATTAATAGTAAGCCGATTATTAGCCTAGGGATTAATAGCACAACCCTTTTTTGGATAAATGTGAAGGGGATAAGAGTGGATAAGGGGTCTTATCCGGGTTGTTAAGATTAGTATGCTGGTAGCATTTAATCTACCAAACAACAAACTTATTAGACTAATAATCATATCCAACTTAATAAGGTCTACCAAACGACCCCTTAGTGTTTAGGACTTGTTGTCTAACAAGAAAACCCTAAAATTAACTGCAGTGCACCGTCATAGCCGTACGGCTTGGTTGGAGCAGTATGGCTCCTTCCTAGCCGTATGGATCCAGGTTCGTATCGTACTGTCTCATTTTTCGTTCCTTTTAATTATCCACTCTGTGTGTGTGACCCAATAGGATTATACTAAGTTGGCAACGAGTCCGAACTATTCAGACCTCGTAAGTCATAAGCAGACTCTAGCAAGCCATTATGACTACTCAAATAGTATAACTTTGAAATCCAAAAGTTTCCTAAAATAGAACATATCACAATCTCTTTGTTACACGATGTATATTGAACTTAAGCCATGGCCAATGGTCAACTTGTTCAATGTTTTCTCGATCTCGAATGTATTGATAACAAAAATAACATTGATCCAATCAATTCATTTGAGCACGGCCATGCATTTCATTAATACTATTCATCGATGGGCCCAAGCTTGACATCTCTCCCATAAGAGGAACGAATCCCTTTTTGGCTTATTACTCTTCACTACATGATTCCAATTATGCAATCATATCCTTTATAGCTACCCAGTTAAAGGTAACGTTTGAATATGTCAAACGTAATGTTCATCATGTGAAAGACTGTAATAACCTCAGGTCTAAAGATTCAAGTTGTCACGACCCGAAATCTAGGCTCTATTTTTTATTAGTAATTAAATGATTTTTATTTAATTATTTGCTTATTTATTTATTTAAATAATTATTTATCTAAATATTTATGGGTGCAATTTATGTGTTATAATAATTATGCCTAGCTTTTTATTCGAGTTATTTGGGCTAGTGTGGGAGTGTTGAGTCTTAATTGTTAGTAGGGAGTGTAGTATTGTGTGTAGTGTGCGAGAGGGGGCCTAAGTGTAAGTTTTCAAATCATTTTCTAACTACTCCCTCCCTACTCCTCATCTTCTCCCTCACTCCACTCCATTTCCTTGCACTCTCTCTCTCCCTCCTTCCATAGAAAGGTAAGTTTTCTCATCCTCTTCATCTCTCTTCATTTACTTCCTCTTCCTCTCATAATCTCTCATTTCTTAAATCATGAAACGTGTTTAGATCGTCGCTAGGATCGCGTAGAGTCAAAAAGAATCGAAATCCATCAACCTTGAGAAAATTCATGTAAGTTACTTTTCCCCCATTTTAATGCTAAAATGTTCATATAATGCTTTTGTTGTTATATTGGAAGTTTGGATGAGTTTCCAATTTATTTGGAATTTATTTGGGTTTTTGGTCAAAAATGGTGATTTATGAATGTTGGGGTTTGATTCTTGATTTTGGTTGTTAAATGTTGTTGTATGAGTCTCTTTAGACTTATGAGTTGTTTTGGTACATTTGTATACCAGTTGGAATGTTTGATTTTGGTTGAAATGTGTTTGGGTTTGAAAAATGGAAGAACCCATGTTGTTCTTCCCGATTTCTGGCAATTCCGGCTTATTGGGCGACCGCCCAAAATAGTATGGGCGACCGCGCATCTTTCTGAAAGCTTTTGTTCTTGTTTTATGGCTTTTTGGGCGACCGCACATCCCACTTTGGGCGGCCGCACAGTCCTCTGAAAAGTTACATTTGTTAATTTTGTGTGATTGAAGAATGCGTTTTGATCCAAATCTTGGGTGTCCTTCTAGTTGACCTTAGTGAACATTGTAGTACACTCTAGTGATAGAATTGGGTGCTTTGTGATTAAGTTTGTGTTGGAAATTTATTAAGTGTTAATTGTGATCATTGGAACACTTAAATTGTGCGTGATTGGTACATTTCACTTTCTTGGTGACTACTTGGTATGGTTCCCTACTTTGGAACCTTAAGTTGTTTATTCATGCTAAATTATTATTACTTAGCATTTATTTGGAAGCCCAGCTGGCATATTTGTTGCATCGGGCGATGGGAAAGATTATAATGGCAAAGCCAAGTCCATTATAATGTTGACCATTGTTTTGCCCCCTTCTTTACCCCTTCTCCAGATTGGCCTTGGAAAGGATAAGTCAGCGTTCCTTTGTGAATGTATCTGGCTAACGGGCATGACTTTGTGTCATGGTCCTTGTCCCTTGTGACACTTTTATGTTATTGGTTCCGGTACCGGGGTTTCTCTCTTCGGCTTTCATGCTATTATGAAGATGATGATTTAATGGTTATTGAAGCTGCGCAGCGATCCTTTATTTGGATGTTCCGGTTTGGAAAACCTTGGCTATATCCTTTGTTATGTGTTTATTTCCGCTGCTATCTGATACATGCTAAATGCTATGTGCTATGTGATATTTATTATTGCTTATTGTATATTGCATCATAGCATGTCATGTAGTTACATTAGTAACTTATTGAGATTTATCTCACCCCTTTCCTTTTTATCTTTGTTTTTCCTTAACCCCCCCCAGGTGCTAAGGATTAGTCTCGCTGATCACGAGAAAGAGGACGTCGAGTGGGGATCCATTCTTTTGGGGAAAGTTGATATAGGTTGGTTTACATTATGTAAATGTGCAACCATTTTGGGGTATTTGTACCAAACATTGGCGTCATTAGGATTTGTGTATATTTTGTATTTTGTTGGGGCATAAACTTGTGGAAGTTTATGATAATTGTAATTGGTTTTTATCAAACTTGGTTTTGTAAAACTTTGGATTATCACCTTTTGGTATTAAATGGAATTTTTAACCTTGGTATTTCATAGTTTTGGTTTTAGAGTCGACGTCCAGATCGCGGTCTCGGGCCCGCGGGGTCCGGGGTCGCGACAGTTGGTATCAGAGCTATGGTATTAGCTCTATGTATAAGTCTAGGTGGATTAGTATGACCTAGGTGGGTAGTAGTGTGCGGAGTGATTAACGGTTGATGTCTTATGCAGGTAATTACTCGCAATGTCTGGAAGAAGAAACAGAGGAGGTGCTAGTGGGGCACAGAATCAGAATGATACAAGGGAAGAAGCCCGTGCCATGTTTCAAGGCATGTTTGAGGCGGCCATGAAGGCCATACATGATCAAGGTCCGAGGGTAGAGCAAGCACCACCCCGCTATGGATTGGAGCAATTTCTGAAACTTAAACCGGTTGAATTCAATGGGGAGCCCGATGTTCGGAAAGCTGAGTTGTGGATTGAGTCTATGGAGAAGATTTATGATGTATTTGGGTGTTCGGATGAAGACAAGGTCCGGTTTGCGGCTTACAAGCTTGTGGGAGCCGCCGAGCATTGGTGGAAGGGTGTTAAAGCTACTTGGGATGATACTCAAACGGTGTATGCGTGGGAGTTGTTTGTGCGCAAATTCAAGGAGCACTTCATTCCGGTTGTTGATCAAAACCGAAAGGAGATCGAGCTACTCAACTTGGAGCAAGGTGTGTTGTCTATAGCACAATACTCGGCTAAGTTCATAGAATTAGCCCGGTATTGCGACTATTTGGTGAGGACCGAGGAACAAAAGGCTATGAGGTTTATTCGGGGATTGAAGACCTCCATCCGTACTCAACTGATTGCTCAACGGATTGTGACTTTTCAAGATGCGGTGGACCGAGCCTACTTAATAGAGCAAGATATTGGGGAGCATAAAAGGAAGACCGAGGTAGCTAACCCGAGCAAGCGGGAGGGCAAAGCAATCCACAACACCGTTCCGATAATCGAGGTAACTTTGGGGGACAATCTCAGTTTAAGGGGCAACTCACACCGAGGAATCCGGGTACTACTCCGGGGATTCAGAATAGGAAGCCTTGTACCTTTTGTCAGAAGGTAGGCCATTCGGAGGATAGGTGTTGGAAAAAGCAAGGAAAGTGCACCAATTGTGGTGAAATGGGGCACTTTGCGAGAGAGTGCACGAGGTACCGAGGTCCAGCATCCGGGTCAGGAGTTGGTATTAATCAAGGTCAGAAAAGGGATGCCGCAGGGAAACCCAAAGTTCAAGGGAAGGTTTATGCCATGAATCAACAACAAGCGACCGATGATCCATCCGTTATTGGAGGTATTATTTATGTGTCTAATGTGAGCGCACGAGCGTTAGTAGATCCAGGATCATCTCATTCATACATTTCTGTGCAATTTTCTTCCATGTTAAATGCTGCATTCGAGTCTTTACCGTACGTGCTAGAGGTGTCGACCCCTATAGGAGAATGCTTGATTTCTGATCGAGTCTTTCGTGCTTGTGATGTGGTTATTTGTGGTCGAGTCCTTTGTGCGGATTTGGTGGTTCTTCCTATCCAAGATTTTGATGTCATATTGGGTATGGATTGGTTGAGCAAGTTCCATGCTTCTGTTGATTGCCGTAAGAAAACTGTTACTTTTTCTATTCCCGATGTGCCTAAATTTGTGTTTGAGGCTAGTCCTCTGAGTAGAAAGGTTCGCTTAATTTCTTTTATGAAAGCGAGAAAATTATTGCATAATGGTTGTGTGGGGTATTTAGCTAGTGTCCTTGATACTAGGAAGGAATCCCCTAGTTTTGATAGTGTTTGGGTAGTTCGGGAATTTCCCGATGTTTTCTCTACCGAGTATGATATGCCTCCCGATCGCGAGATTGAGTTTTGTATAGATCTTGTGCCGAGTACGGCTCCGATTTCGAAAGCACCTTATAGGTTAGCTCCTGCAGAGTTAAAGGAATTGAAGGTTCAGTTGCAAGAGTTGCTTGATCGAGGGTTTATCCGCCCTAGTGTTTCTCCGTGGGGAGCACCGGTTTTGTTTGTGCGGAAGAAAGATGGTTCGTTGAGATTGTGCATAGATTACCGGAAATTGAATCAGGTGACGGTGAAGAATAAGTATCCTCTACCCCATATTGATGATTTGTTTGATCAGCTTCAAGGGTCCGTGGTTTTCTCTAAACTTGATTTGAGGAGTGGGTACCATCAGTTGAAGGTTCGATCGGAGGATATTCCGAAGACTGCTTTTCGCACTCGTTATGGTCATTATGAATTCTTGGTTATGCCGTTTGGGTTGACTAATGCGCCTGCAGTATTTATGGATTTGATGAACCGGATTTTCCATCCCTATCTTGATTCGTTCGTGGTAGTCTTCATCGACGACATTCTTGTTTATTCGAAATCTCAAGAGGAGCACGAGCAGCATTTGAGGACAGTTTTATCCGTTCTTGCGAGGGAGAAATTATTTGCGAAGTTCAGTAAATGGGAATTTTGGCTCGAGAAGGTGTCATTTCTGGGTCATGTGATTTCTAAAGATGGGATTTCGGTGGATCCTTCAAAGATTGAAGCCATAGTGGATTGGAAGAGACCCGAGTCAGTGACCGAGATTCGTAGTTTTCTGGGTTTAGCCGGGTATTACCGAAGGTTTATTGAAGGGTTTTCGAGGATTGCTACTCCGATAACTCAGTTGACCCGGAAGAATGTTCCGTTTGTGTGGACCGAGAAATGTGACAAGAGTTTCAAGGAATTGAAGAAGAGGTTGACTACCGCACTGATCTTGACCTTGCCTAGTGGGAGCGATGGGTTATTGATTTACAGTGATGCTTCGAAAGAGGGTTTGGGTTGTGTGTTGATGCAGAATGGGAAAGTAATTGCTTATGCTTCGAGGAAGTTGACCCCGAGTGAACAGAATTACCCGACTCATGATATGGAGTTAGCGGCGATTGTATTTGCGTTGCACAAGTGGAAGCATTACCTTTATGGAGCGAAGTTTGAGATTTTTACCGATCACAAGAGTTTGAAATACCTTTTCTCCCAGAAAGAGTTGAATAATAGACAGCGTCGATGGATGGAATTGTTGAAGGATTATGATTGCACGATTTCTTATCATCCGGGAAAGGCGAATGTGGTAGCCGATGCGATTAGTAGAAAGTCTTATGTGGCTTCGATGATGGTTCGTGAATGGAAAATGCTTGAGGATGTTCGAGATTGGTCTCCTCGTGAATCGAGACATGGGGCTATTTTTGCGAATATTAGAGTGTCTCCGACCCTAATTCATAGGATAAAGGAAGCTCAGAAAGAAGATCCCGAGTTGGTGAAGATAATGGGTAAATTGAAGGAAAAGAATTTTGAGGATTTTTCTTTGAGCTCGAGTGGAGTGTTGACTTTCCGTAGTCGTTTGTGCGTTCCGGATGTTGATGGAATTAAACAGAGAGTTCTTGATGAGGGTCACAAATCGAGGTATACTATTCATCCGGGCAGTACGAAGATGTATCAAGATTTGAAGCAACAATTTTGGTGGATTAATATGAAGAGGGAAATAGCCGAGTATGTTTCGAAGTGTTTAACGTGTCAGCAGGTCAAAGCCGAGCATCAGAGACCCGCGGATTACTTCAGCCGTTAGAGATTCCCGAGTGGAAATGGGAGCATGTGACTATGGATTTCGTCACGGGACTACCTCGTACCCGTAGGAAGTATGACAGTGTTTGGGTAATAGTGGATAGATTGACTAAGAGTGCCCATTTCTTGCCTATTGACATCAGGTATTCGATGGAGAAGCTTGCGACCCTTTATATTGATGAGATCGTTAGATTGCATGGGGTTCCGGTTAGCATTGTGTCAGATCGAGACCCGAGGTTTACTTCTAGATTCTGGAAGGCGTTTCAGGAAGCTTTGGGTACAGATTTGCGATTCAGTACAGCTTTTCATCCTCAGACCGATGGTCAATCCGAGAGGACTATTCAGATTTTGGAGGATATGTTGCGAGCTTGTGCGATAGACTTCTCCGATTCTTGGGACTCGCACCTACCGTTAGTGGAGTTCTCTTACAACAACAGTTATCAGGCTAGTATCGAGATGGCACCGTTTAAGGCCTTGTATGGAAGGAAGTGTAGATCGCCTATTTGTTGGGATGAGGTCGGTGAAGCGAAGGTTTTGGGTATTGATTTGCTTCGGGATTCGGTTGAGAAAGTTAAAGTTATCCGGGATCGATTGAAAACAGCCCAGAGTCGACATAAGAGCTACGCAGACAACCGAAGGCGAGATCTTAGTTTTCAGATTGGCGACTTGGTATTCTTGAAGGTATCTCCGAAGGTGGGTATCCGTCGTTTTGGGAAGAAAGGCAAGTTGGCTCCGAGGTTTATTGGTCCGTTTGAGATTTTGGGAAAGGTTGGACTTCTAGCGTATCGTCTTGCGTTACCGCCATCTCTGGACCGGTTGCATAACGTCTTTCACGTTTCTATGCTTCGGAAGTACGCTCATGATCCGTCTCACGTGTTACCGAGGATACCGGAGGATATTGAGCCCGATATGACTTATGAGGAACGACCAGTTCGGATTCTAGATTCTAAAGTCCAAGAGTTGAGGAGCAAAAGCATCGCGTTGGTTAGAGTTCTTTGGAGGAATCATAACATCGAGGAGTCGACGTGGGAGCTCCGAGATGAAATCGAGAGGAAATTTCCGTGGCTTTTTGTTTAAGGTAAGTCTCGTTAAAATTCGGGTCGAATTTTCTTTAAGGGGGAGTGAATGTCACGACCCGAAATCTAGGCTCTATTTTATTAGTAATTAAATGATTTTTATTTAATTATTTGCTTATTTATTTATTTAAATAATTATTTATCTAAATATTTATGGGTGCAATTTATGTGTTATAATAATTATGCCTAGCTTTTTATTCGAGTTATTTGGGCTAGTGTGGGAGTGTTGAGTCTTAATTGTTAGTAGGGAGTGTAGTATTGTGTGTAGTGTGCGAGAGGGGGCCTAAGTGTAAGTTTTCAAATCATTTTCTAACTACTCCCTCCCTACTCCTCATCTTCTCCCTCACTCCACTCCATTTCCCTGCACTCTCTCTCTCCCTCCTTCCATAGAAAGGTAAGTTTTCTCATCCTCTTCATCTCTCTTCATTTACTTCCTCTTCCTCTCATAATCTCTCATTTCTTAAATCATGAAACGTGTTTAGATCGTCGCTAGGATCGCGTAGAGTAAAAAGAATCGAAATCCATCAACCTTGAGAAAATTCATGTAAGTTACTTTTCCCCCATTTTAATGCTAAAATGTTCATATCATGTTCATATAATGCTTTTGTTGTTATATTGGAAGTTTGGATGAGTTTCCAATTTATTTGGAATTTATTTGGGTTTTTGGTCAAAAATGGTGATTTATGAATGTTGGGGTTTGATTCTTGATTTTGGTTGTTAAATGTTGTTGTATGAGTCTCTTTAGACTTATGAGTTGTTTTGGTACATTTGTATACCAGTTGGAATGTTTGATTTTGGTTGAAATGTGTTTGGGTTTGAAAAATGGAAGAACCCATGTTGTTCTTCCCGATTTCTGGCAATTTCGGCTTATTGGGCGACCGCCCAAAATAGTATGGGCGACCGTGCATCTTTCTGAAAGCTTTTGTTCTTGTTTTATGGCTTTTTGGGCGACCGCACATCCCACCTTGGGCGGCCGCACAGTCCTCTGAAAAGTTACATTTGTTAATTTTGTGTGATTGAAGAATGCGTTTTGATCCAAATCTTGGGTGTCCTTCTAGTTGACCTTAGTGAACATTGTAGTACACTCTAGTGATAGAATTGGGTGCTTTGTGATTAAGTTTGTGTTGGAAATTTATTAAGTGTTAATTGTGATCATTGGAACACTTAAATTTTGCGTGATTGGTACATTTCACTTTCTTGGTGACTACTTGGTATGGTTCCCTACTTTGGAACCTTAAGTTGTTTATTCATGCTAAATTATTATTACTTAGCATTTATTTGGAAGCCCAGCTGGCATATTTGTTGCATCGGGCGATGGGAAAGATTATAATGGCAAAGCCAAGTCCATTATAATGTTGACCATTGTTTTGCCCCCTTCTTTACCCCTTCTCCAGATTAGCCTTGGAAAGGATAAGTCAGCGTTCCTTTGTGAATGTATCTGGCTAACGGGCATGACTTTGTGTCATGGTCCTTGTCCCTTGTGGCACTTTTATGTTATTGGTTCCGGTACCGGGGTTTCTCTCTTCGGCTTTCATGCTATTATGAAGATGATGATTTGTTGGTTATTGAAGCTGCGCAGCGATCCTTTATTTGGATGTTCCGGTTTGGAAAACCTTGGCTATATCCTTTGTTATGTGTTTATTTCGCTGCTATCTGATACATGCTAAATGCTATGTGCTATGTGATATTTATTATTGCTTATTGTATATTGCATCATAGCATGTCATGTAGTTGCATTAGTAACTTATTGAGATTTATCTCACCCCCTTTCCTTTTTATCTTTGTTTTTCCTTAACCCCCCCCCCCAGGTGCTAAGGATTAGTCTCGCTGATCACGAGAAAGAGGACGTCGAGTGGGGATCCATTCTTTTGGGGAAAGTTGATATAGGTTGGTTTACATTATGTAAATGTGCAACCATTTTGGGGTATTTGTACCAAACATTGGCGTCATTAGGATTTGTGTATATTTTGTATTTTGTTGGGGCATAAACTTGTGGAAGTTTATGATAATTGTAATTGGTTTTTATCAAACTTGGTTTTGTAAAACTTTGGATTATCACCTTTTGGTATTAAATGGAATTTTTAACCTTGGTATTTCATAGTTTTGGTTTTAGAGTCGACGTCCAGATCGCGGTCTCGGGCCCGCGGGGTCCGGGGTCGCGACACAAGTGATATAACTATATGATATATAATTATGACATTCGACCATGCCATAAATCTCATAAGGGGTCAGTCTAGTATTTGTTCTCCAATAAACATCCGTAAGTTTAATTGTATCACATACACATAATCATCACATGATTATTGATTTAGCTTATACTAGTTCTTCATAAGTACTAGGGACGGAGATTATTATAATAAACAGGAAAAAGATATAATAATCAAACATTCAATATCTTTATTAAAGCGTAAAGAAAATGGTAACTTAATCGTTTAAACAATGTGCCTAGGGCATACACACCAACAATCTCCCACTTGCACTAGGCCTAATTAATGTATCGAATACCTATAGACCTAACATGACCATCATGCTTCGCTTGTGAAAGACTCTTTGTCAGTAGGTCAGCAATGTTATCCTCAGTTGGTAGTCTGCATATATTTACGTCTCCTCTATCAACGATTTCTCAAATAATATGAAAACGCCTAAGTATGTGTTTGGATCTCTGATGCGATCTTTGTTCCTTTGCTTGAGATACAGCACCATTATTATCACATAAAGTTTTATTGGATTATCAATGCTAGGAACCACCTCTAGTTCACCAATAAACTTTCTTGTTGGTAGTGGTGCCCTAGGCACGTTTAATAAACGCTGTATGAGATTTATGTCATGGTCTATGTCGTACATATATCTCATATTAGTTATGTCATTTGAATCCTTATACATAAAGTTATTATAGTCTTCCACTTGATGAACATTGTGTTTGAAATATTCAAACACTACCTTAACCTGGTAGTTATAAAGTGTATGATTGGCACAATCGGATTCACGTGGGGAAGAATAATAAGCTAAATGGATTTGTCCCTCCACGGAGAGATGTCAAGGTTGGGCCCCTCGAAGGAATGATGTTGATGAAATGTTCGGCCGAACTCAAATGGATTGATTGGATCAATAGCAAATTGAATTATCAACATATTCGGAATCGAGAAAGTATTAAACAAACCAAGTTGACCGTTTGACCATGACTTGTGTTCAATGACATCGTAGACAAAGGGATTATGACATATTCTAAAGGAATGCGAAATTGTATCTAGTTACACTATTTGGATAGGTATGACGGTTTGCTAGAACCTAATCATATCTTATGGGTTCATGTTTAAGCCCATTGTCAACTTAGTGTAATCCTAGAGGGTCACACACAAATAGAACGAATCGTAAAGGACAAAATGGGAATTATGGAAAATATCAGTTTTTTGGCTTTGGCACGGTCGTGTGCCTTAAATGGCACGGTCGTGCCATAAATCCAAACCAAGGCACACGTCGGCATGATTGGCACGGCCGTGCCAATTAACAAGCACGACCGTGCCGAAAGTGGGCGGCTGGAATTCACGCGGGCTAGATGGCACGACCGTGCCAGATTGTGGGCACGACCGTGCCACTCAAGTCGGCCAGAATTCTTTGTTGCCTAATTTGGTGATGGGATTTAGGTTTCCTAAGTCCTTAAGGGTTAAGGATTAGGACCTATTTAAGGATCCTTTTTACATCCATTAGACATATTATTGTGAGTGCCTCCATAAGGTTTAGTGAGGTTATTTTCTTGTTCTAAGATCCCAAAAGTGAAGAACAAGAATATTCATAATTCCATATAGTTCTTGCAATTGTGAAAGTGTGTTTCACAATTTTGGTCTAGCAACCTAGATCAAGAAGTTACTTGATATTCGTTCGTGGTGTGGATACCGCTAGAGGGTGAAGCTCATCATCTTCAAGGTTTGCATTCTTGCTCACGTGATCAAGCTTCAAATCTCCACCAAGTCCAAAAGCTAGAAATCAAAATCATCAAGGGTTAGTTTTTCTGATATTCATCTTTTATGTATTTGACTTAATCACATGAATGGATCTATGGCTTTGGGTTTCATTAAAATTTAAATGCTTAATTCCGCTGCGCATGTTACTTCGAAACCCAACAGTGGTATCAGAGCCCCGTTCATGTCGATTATTTCAATACCTAGATCATGTTGTGTGTATATAAATTGTTTGTGTGCCTAACATGATTTGAATATTGGATTATATGATGTTTATGTGTTATGTGATTTTATGTGGTTTATTGTTTTAGAAACTTTAATCGCACTATTCAATCGCAATAAAAATTATGGTGGATTTAAAATTGTTTGGGTTATCAAATTTTGATTGGATCAAAGTTTTGATAATTCAAGGATTCAAGAATAAATTGTTTATTCAAAGTTTTGATGATCATGGTGATTGGATCACCAAGAACACCAAATCCTAATTGAATCGGGAAAACAATTTTGAGATAAATTTTGGAACTTTAAAAATTTGGATTTTTCGGGAGGGTCCGACCGGACCCATGCCTTGACCCGGCCGGAACTAGGGTTTGGCGCGGGGGTAGGGTTTGGGTTTTGGGTGTGGATCTTGGGTTTAAATTTCCTATTTGTTTTAGTCTTGTGATTCTAAGATTGGTTCAAGGCTTGGATGGCAAATCTACGTTCATCGAGATTGTGTTTCCCAAACTTGATCGCAATCAAAGTTTCAAGGATAAAACGAAGTTAGAATTATGAAGAGTTCATAATTTCTAAAATTGAGAAACAAAATTCTTGATTCAAAGATTGGAGATCCATGTGGAATTGTGGATGCAATTGGCCTACATTTATCGAGACCATCTATTGCTTAGTTTCGGCCACATGGACTACTTTCTTGGTTTCTTGAATTAGTGCGGAATTGTGGATGCCTTATGGCTTAGTTTCGGCCGCACTTCTTGTTGTCTTGATTTGGAGATGATAACCAAAGTTCAAATAGTCTCATCCTCATAATCATAGAGAAACTAATACACACATAAATATTATGCTTAAATTAATGGAGATTAATTTAGTGGCTAAACTTGATGCGTAACATGTTTATATTATTGCTCATAAATGTGTTATATGCTATATTTAATGAACTTTCAAAGAAAGTTTTAAGTCTTTTATTGCCATGCCATGTTTAAAACACTTGTTAGTACATGAGTAGTTTTAATGTAGATTCGCCCTAGCGAGGTGCATTAAATTTATTTATGTATGAGCAAGATAGATAATGTGGGCACGCCCTAGAGGGACACATTAACTATACGTTTAAAATGGTTAGACTTAATTGGGCGTCAAAACAGTTTTGGGCCTAGGCAAAGATGAGATTTAACATGCTTTTTGAAATATGATTTGTTAAAGAATCCCATAAAAGGAACTAAGAGTCATATGAGATATGATTGACAAGAGTTGTCTACCTAATTAATTTGATTTTGTGTAATCCGCCCTAGCGGACTTAAAATTAAATTAAAGTTGGATCTTAGCCCACTAATATTATATTATACATTGGATGTATAAGAAGGTTATATAGTTTAGTGGGAGTATTTTTGGAAAAATACATTATTTATTTCTTTGATGAAAATTGGTACTTATTAAATTTTGGAAATTTTGCATATTTGTAGATAATGACTAACAACACTCAATCAATGTCATTGCGATCGATCCTTGAGAAGGATAAGCTCGAAGAAAATGGTAACAACTATATGGATTGGATCCGTAGCCTAAGAATTGTTCTTAGACAAGAAGACAAGTTGTACATTTTCGATGGGCCACTTCCTGCTGAACCACCGCCTACTGCCCCTAGGGCAGAAAGAGACGCTTACAAGAAACATTGTAATGATTCTAGAGATGTAAGTTGTCTCATGCTTGCTGCTATGTGCTCAAAACTCCAACAAAGTTTGGAACATTTGGAAGCTTATGAGATAAGCATGGAGTTGAGAGCCATGTTTCAAGAGCAAGCTAGGCAAGAGAGGTACAAGACCATTGTTGCATTCACTACTTGTAAGATGAATGAAGGGCAACAAGTGAGTCCTCACTTTCTTAGAATGAAAGGTTATATAGAGCACCTTGAGAAACTTGGCTATCCAATCCCATTGGAGTTAGCGACGGATCTCATTCTTAATTCATTGCCTAAAAGTTATAATCAGTTTGTGATGAATTATAACATGCATGGAATGGATAAGAATCTCTCTGAGTTGCATGGGATGCTCAAAACTAAAGAGATGAAAATTGTGGAGAAAGGTTCTCCCGTGCTCTTGGTTCATGATGGGAAGAAGGCTAGTGCCAAAGGAAAGGGTAAGAAAGTTGTCAAACCCAAGATAAGCAAGGCAAAGGTTGCCAAGGCTTCTGAGGCAAAACCCGATTCACAAAAGGATGCAATTTGTTTCCATTGTCAAGAAATTGGTCATTGGAAACGTAATTGCAAGGCTTTCTTGGAAGAGCAAAAGAAGAAGAAGAGCAGCAAGGCTGCGTCGACTTCAGGTATCTATATGATAGATATTCTCCTTTCTACCACTGATTCTTGGGTACTGGATACCGGATGTGTTTCTCACATTTGTTTAAATGTGCAGGGTCTAAAGAATAGGAGACTACTTAAAGAAGGTGAAGTAGATCTATGCGTGGGGAATGGAGCAAGAGTTGCTGCATTAGCCGTAGGGACTTATGAAGTCACTTTACCTTCCGGATTAATTCTTGTTTTGAACAATTGTTATTATGTTCCGGATTTAAGTAGAAATATTATTTCAATTTCTTGTTTGGATAATGAAGGTTTTAAGTTTCTTATTGAGAATAAGAAATTTTCTATTTATTTAAATGGTGTGCTTTATGGTATTGCTAATTCATTTAATGGCCTTTATGTCTTGGATGTCAAGAATGAAAATGTCTATCATATAAATAAGAAATCTAAACCTAATGATGTAAATCATTCTTATTTGTGGCATTGCCGTCTTGGTCATATTAATGAGAAGCGTATCTCAAAACTCCATGGGGACGGTCTCTTGGGTTCATGTGACCTTGGGTCATATGATACTTGTGAGTCGTGTCTTCTTGGAAAAATGACTAAGACACCGTTTACCAAGCTAGGTGAAAGGGCAAGCGACTTATTGGGGTTGATACATTCCGATGTATGCGGACCATTAAGTAGCAATGCTAGGGGAGGATTTCAATACTTCATAACCTTCACGGATGATTATAGTAGATTTGGGTATGTTTACCTAATGAAACATAAGAGTGAAGCATTTGAGATATTTAGAATATTTCAAAATGAAATAGAAAACCAACTTGGCAAAAGTATTAAGGCACTTCGATCAGATCGTGGTGGAGAATACTTAAGCCAAGAATTTGATGATCATCTAAAGAATTGTGGAATAGTTTCACAATTGACTCCACCTGGAACACCACAATGGAATGGTGTGTCTGAGAGGAGGAATCGGACTTTGTTAGACATGGTTCGATCAATGATGAGTCAAGTTAATCTTCCAATATCCTTTTGGGGTTATGCTCTAGAAACCGCTGCTTTCACACTAAATCAAGTTCCAACTAAATCGGTTCCAAAGACTCCATATGAGATGTGGAGTGGAAAGAAACCTAGTTTGTCGTTCATGAGGATTTGGGGTTGCGAATTTTATGTCAAGAGACTTATCCCTGACAAACTAGCACACAAATCTGATAAATGTATTTTCGTGGGATATCCTAAGGAAACTAAAGGATATTACTTTTACAACCGAGAGGACAACAAAGTGTTTGTTGCCCGAACTGGTGTCTTTCTAGAGGAACAGTTTCTCTCCAAAGAAATCAGTGGGAGTAAAATAAATCTTAAAGAAATTCGAGACCCAGAAAATAACATTGAACCAATAGTGGAACGGGAACAAGAACCACAAGGAGTTGTGGAACCTGTTCAGGATACACAAGTAACTCGCAGATCTAGTAGGGTACGATCCGAACCCGAGAGATATGGATTTCTCGTAACGGATAGTAATCAGGTGGAAATCATTGAGAATGATGAACCTAGAACCTACCAAGAGGCGATGTCTTCTCCTGATTCGGACAAGTGGCTTGGAGCCATGGAATCGGAGTTGCAATCCATGCAAGATAATCAAGTTTGGAATTTGATTGATGCGCCCGAAGGTGTAAAAACCATAGGGTGCAAATGGGTCTTCAAGAAGAAGACTGACATGGATGGGAAGGTGCATACTTATAAAGCTAGACTTGTAGCGAAAGGTTATAGGCAAGTTCATGGTATTGACTATGATGAAACCTTTTCACCTTTAGCAATGATCAAGTCTATAAGAATTCTGCTTGCCATTGCCGCATATCATGACTTTGAAATATGGCAAATGGATGTCAAAACCGCTTTCCTAAATGGAAAACTAGAAGAGGATGTGTATATGACACAACCAGAAGGTTTTGAGCAAAATTCTAAGGTATGCAAATTGCAGAGATCCATCTATGGATTGAAGCAAGCTTCTAGGAGTTGGAATCTCCGTTTTGATGAATCAGTCAAAGAGTTTGGTTTCATCAAGAACGAATATGAACCTTGTGTATACAAGAAGATTAGTGGGAGCATAGTGCTATTCCTTATCTTATATGTGGATGACATATTGCTCATTGGAAACGACATTCCTACACTTCAGTCTGTAAAAACTTGGTTAGGAAAGTGCTTTGCAATGAAAGATATGGGTGAAGCCGCATATGTGCTTGGCATCAAGATCTATAGAGATAGATCAAGAAGGCTACTTGGTTTAAGCCAAAGTACATACATTGACAAAGTCATTAGAAGATTCCGTATGGAAAATTCTAAGAGAGGAACCTTGCCAGTGTACATGGAGTTTCTCTAAGCAAGACTCAATGTCCTAAGACAAATGATGAGCGTGAGAAAATGAAAGATGTTCCATATGCTTCAGAAATTGGGTCCATCATGTATGCCATGATATGTACTAGGCCGGATGTATCTTATGCTTTAAGCATGACAAGCAGATACCAATCCGACCCTGGTGAAAATCATTGGGTGGCTGTAAAAGTGATTCTTAAGTACTTAAGAAGGACTAATGACTCGTTTTTGGTCTATGGAGGAATGGAAGATGATCTAGTTGTAAGTGCTTACACGTATGCAAGCTTCCAAACTGACAAAGATGATAGTCAATCGCAATCGGGTTTTGTGTTTATGTTAAATGGTGGAGATGTAAGCTGGAAGAGTTCCAAGCAGAGTACAACAGCTGATTCTACAACAGAAGGTGAGTATCTTGCTGCATCAGATGCTGCAAAGGAAGCTGTTTGGATTAAGAAGTTCATAACTGAACTTGAAGTGGTTCCTAGCATTGCTAATCCAATAGACCTTTATTGCGATAATAATGGTGCTATTACTCAAGCAAAGGAACCAAGGGCACAACAGAAATCCAAACACATACTTAGGCGTTACCATGTGATTCATGAAATCATTAATAGAGGTGACGTAAATATATGCAGAATACCAACTGATGATAATGTTGCGGACCGCTAACAAATGGACTTCCACAAGCTAAACATGAAGGTCATGTTAGGTCCATGGGTATTAGATACATGGGAGATTGGGCCTAGGGCAAGTGGGAGATTGTTGGTAGTGGTGCCCTAGGCACGTTTAATAAACGTTGTAATTGTTATCAATTATTTCATATCAATAAAGAGATGTTTTGATTATTATTGTTGTTCATGTTTACTGATAATAATCTCTATCCCTAGTACTTGTTAAGCACTAGTATAAAGGCTAAATGATCATGGGATGATCATGTTAGATTTATGGGTACTTGTTTGGAACAAGGTACTGGACATGACCCGCTGTATGAGATTTATGTCATGGTCTATGTCGTACATATATATCATATTAGTTATGTCATTTGAATCCTTAGACATAAAGTTATTATAGTCTTCCACTTGATGAACATTGTGTTTGACATATTCAAACGCTACCTTAACCCGGTAGTTATAAAGTGTATGATTGGCACAATCGGATTCACATGGGGAAGAATAATAAGCTAAATGGATATGTCCCTCCACGGAGAGATGTCAAGCTTGGGCCCCTCGAAGGAATGATGTTGCTGAAATGTTCGGCCGGACTCAAATGGATTGATTGGATCAATAGCATTTGAATTATCAACATATTCGAAATCGAGAAAGTATTAAACAAAGCAAGTTGACCGTTTGACCATGACTTGTGTTCAATGACATCGTAGACAAAGGGATTATGACATATTCTAAAGGAATGCGAAATTGTATCTAGTTACACTATTTGGATAGGTATGACAGTTTGCTAGAACCTAATCATATCTTATGGGTTCATGTTTGAGCCCATTGCCAACTTAGTGTAATCCTAGAGGGTCACACACAAATAGAACGAATCCTAAAGGACTAAATGGGAATTATGGAAAATATCAGTTTTTTGGCTTTGGCACGGTCGTGCGCCTTAAATGGCATGGTCGTGCCATAAATCCAAACCAAGGCACACGTCGGCATGATTGGCACGGCCGTGCCAATTAACAAGCACGACCGTGCCGAAAGTGGGCGGCTGGAATTCACGCGGGCTAGATGGCACGACCGTGCCAGATTGTGGGCACGACCGTGCCAGTCAAGTCGGCCAGAATTCTTTGTTGCCTAATTTGGTGACGGGATTTAGGTTTCCTAAGTCCTTAAGGGTTAAGGATTAGGACCTATTTAAGGATCCTTTTTACAGCCATTAGACATATTATTGTGAGTGCCTCCATAAGGTTTAGTAAGGTTATTTTCTTATTCTAAGATCCCAAAAGTGAAGAACAAGAATATTCATAATTCCATATAGTTCTTGCAATTGTGAAAGTATAGTTCTTGCAATTGTGAAAGTGTGTTTCACAATTTTGGTCTAGCAACCAAGATCAAGAAGTTGCTTGATATTCGTTCGTGGTGTGGATACCGCTAGAGGGTGAAGCTCATCATCTTTAAGGTTCACATTCTTGCTCACGTGATCAAGCTTCAAATCTCCACCAAGTCCAAAAGCTAGAAATCAAAATCATCAAGGGTTAGTTTTTCTGATATTCATCTTTTATGTATTTGACTTAATCACATGAATGGATCTATGGCTTTGGGTTTCATTAAAATTTAAATGCTTAATTCTGCTACGCATGTTACTTCGAAACCCAACACTTCTTAATCCAACAGCCTCTTTAGCAGCATCGAATGCAGCTATATACTCAGCTTCAGTTGTAGAATCAACTATGGTACTCTACTTAGAACTCTTCCAGCTTATATCACCACCATTAAGCATAAACACAAATCCAGATTGCGATCTTGAATCATCCTTATCGGTTTGGAAGCTTGAATCTATCCATTTACAACGAGATCATCTTCCATACCATCATATATCAAGAACGAATCTCTAGTCCTTCGCAAGTACTTAAGAATCGTCTTGATAGCAATCCAGTGACTCTCAACAGGATCCGATTGGTATCTACTTGTCATGCTTAAAGGATAAGAAACATCTGGTCTAGTACATATCATGGCATACATGATGGATCCAATTGCATAAGAATATGAGATTCATTCATTCTCTCACGCTCATCATTTGTCTTAGGACACTGATTCTTGCTAAGAGTTATTCCATGTGAAACTGACAAATTTCCACTTTTAGAGTTTTCCATGCGGAATCTCTTAAAAACTTTGTCAATATATGTACTTTGACTCAAACCAATCAATTTCTTAGATCTATCACGATAGATCTTTATGCCAAGGATATAAGCGGCTTCTCCCATATATTTCATTGAGAAACATTTTCCTAATCAAGCCTTTACAGATTGAAGTACAGGAATATCATTTCCAATGAGCAATATGTCATCGACATATAGCACTAGAAATAATACTACGCTCCTACTAATTTTCTTGTATACAAAAGGCTCATCTTCGTTCTTGATGAAACCAAGCTCTTTGACCGATTCATCAAATCGAATATTCCAACTCCTAGAGACTTGCTTCAATCCATAGATGGATATTTGTAACTTGCATACTTTGTTAGAATTATTTGGATTAATAAAACCTTCAGGTTGTGTCATATAGACATCCTCAAGTAGATTCCCATTAAGGAATGCTGTTTTGACATCCATTTGCCATATTTTATAGTCATAATATACGGCTATGGCAAGTATAATTCTTATAGGCTTGATCATTGCTAAGGGCGAAAAGGTTTCATCATAGTCAATACAATGAATTTGTGTAATTAATATGTGTTTAAGTGTTTATTTAGAAAACAAGTAAAATAGGTGGAAATTGCATAATTCATAGGAGGTATGACGAAATTTGCAAGTCTAGAGATTTAATAGGAATTTCCAGAAGAAAAGGGGATGCTGTGCAAAATCTAGAGTGTTCGGGGACCAATCTCTCCGTTCTAAGACTTGAGGACCAAACTGTAAATATCCAAAACTTTAAGGACTGTTATGCAATTTCTGGAATATAGTGGACTAAACTAGAAATTATGAAATCTCAGGGGCTGGAATGGAATTTTCGGAATTCAAGAAGGCTGAGATATTGCAGCACGTTAGTGGGAGAAAGATTAAAGTTTTTTTTTTTTTTTTAAAGGATTTTATTTTGTTTCCTAATTCCTTTCTTATTTTGTTTTCTTTTTCTTTTATTATTCCCTTCAGGTTTTAGATTTTTAACTATAAATTCTAGACTTTTAAATAATAATTGAGATCTAGGATTTATTTTCTTTTCCATAGAGTTTTCAAAGCTTTGGATGAGGAACTAAAATCCAAACTTTGGGTTTAATTTTTGAACTCTTTTTTATTTTATTGAGGTATTATTCTTTTCAATCTTTGATATCTATTCGTAATTTTACTTGTGCTTAATCTAGATTTATTGCTAGAGTTTTTAGACTTGATCAACCTATTTACTCTAGTCAATTTATCTTTGCTAGAATTTTCTATTTACTGTGCCAGTGTAGAAATTCATAAGTAGTATCTTCATAGTTTATGTATGTGCCATGGTAAAATGTGAAGTGGGTAGTATTAGGCGATTATCTATATGAAATAATTATAGAATGCGTTCTTGATCTTAATTTTTAAATTGTTCATCAATTAATATTGAGATCTAGACTGTGCCAGTTAGATTAATTTATTAGTTAGGATTTCTAGTGAGTGTGTCACTGCTAGTAACTGTATACACCCCGCCTTGGACTGCTCACCCCGATTGCACGGTTAATCTTGTGTTTCTCCCTATTTTAAGTGTTTCTCGTTAGTTTCCGTTACTTCTGTTAAGTTCCTGACTGATTTCGTTAAGTCCAGGGATTAAACTGAATAATAGGGCTGACATTCCTGTCCATTCTGTCAGAAAAGCCATCTTGAAGTCGCGCGCCTCCGCCCTTTGGGGTCCGAAACGCGCGCGTCCCGCCACCAAGGCAGGAAGCGCGCGCACCTGTGCGTCAGTTACAGATTCTGTCCAAGAATCCCTCCGTTGCTCATTTTACATGATTTTTCCCGGGAAACTGATCTTTGTGACTTCGTTTTGGCACAAAAAACATCTTCTTTTCAACTATAAAAGCCCCTCTTCTCCAACCTTTCAAAGGACCTTCTTTTTGCAACATAAGAATACTATACACAAAATACTCTCAAGGCATTTCCAAAGGCAATCTCCCAAGAAGTACTTGAAGTCATTTTGAGTCTAGGTAAAAAGACTATTCTTTTCTCCCTTCTCTACTTCATCTCTTTTCTTTTTCTCTTATTTTGATCAAACGTGCAATTACCCAAACCGTTTTGGGACATGACACCAAATGCCACTTCATTCCATTGAAGTTGGTCAATGAGTTATCTCCCCACATTCAAAACACCCCTTTTAACCCCCTTTTATTATTATCGAAGAATAGGAAGAACATTTTATTTATGTACACTTTGAACAAGCAAGACCAACATTAGTTCGGCGAGATGGGTGTTTAAGTACTTCCCATCTCGTAACCTAACCCCTGAACCTCATAACAAGAATCTCTGTTGTCGTATCAAAACTTAGGCTAAATATTAGGTTTTTCTTAAGTTCCTCTAAAACATAGGTGGTGACTCTAACAACAACTTAAAACACGAATAGACTTCCTAGGACAACCTGCCGCTCTAGCCAAGCGAGTGGGCCCCTCCTGGGGTATCTACAGTGGCGACTCTGCTGGGGACGTTTGAGGGTTAAACTTGCATTTCTGTTCAAAGTCTACATTTTTCTGGGCATTCTGGTTCCTGATGGGGGAAGTGTGCGCCTCTGGCCTTCTTGGCCTAAGGCGCGCGCATCCCACACCAGAGACCAGAATCGCCCGCTTCTCAATGTTCTTCCTATTCTTATTCTTTCTTCTACACCAATCATTTTTTAGGGGTTCCATTAGACATTAAGGACCAGGGCAATCCCCTGAGTCCAAAGTCTCTGACAGTCTGACAGGTTTACCCAGAAGCGGGCGCCTCCCAGAGACTCTGTGCCATTCGCGCGCATCCCACAACACAGGCCAAAGGCGCGCGCTTCTGGGTGGTTTTCTAGAACAGGAACATTTTCCATAACAAAGCAGAATAATGGGGTATGGGCACAGTTGCCTGCATCAAGGACTGGTTCAGACCATATGACTGTTTTAATTTTGTGTTTTTTATCGGTCACACGGGTGATTCGAGAGTTGTAAATTACGTGCTTATTTGCTTTTCTTACAAAAAAAAAGAGTAAAAAATGTTTTGTCACTTGTTGGACCTCACACTACGTGCACAAATTCTTATAAATTGCTCACTATCGAGTCGCACAAGTTCATAACCCCAAACCCGTCGAGGCCCGTCCTAGAGAGTTTCAAGCTCCACCCGACCTTGACTCTCTCGAAGCGGTAAACCTCAGCCCGTGGTGTAGTTCATGACTACATGACGGGGGTGACCTTTAAGCCTCTTTTTAGCCGAGCACAAACCAAAAAAATTCTAGTTAGGGTCTAACACTCCGTGACCAAGTCGGTTTTCATGTGTCGAGATTCCCCTAAACTAATGTCTTCAAAACATACATGCCGTTTCCAAGAGAAACAAGTCGTTATCATGGACGAAATAAAACTGTGTCCCCAAGTGGTTATTATGGATGAAAATAAAAATCCGTCCCCACATGTATTCTTTACTACATTAATTTAGTTTAATCCCGACATGTGTAGGATTCACAAACGTGGTGGAATCCGATGAGTATATGGGACTGCGAGAAGGTCTATATACTAGTGTGAAGATTCCACTATTTTCTTAGAAACCCAAAAGGGATTCCGTCCCTCTGACTGATATATAAAAAAAGAGTCTTTTCTTTATGTGGTTTTGAGTCGTGTGCCCACTGTGTGTTCTAAACCTCTTCATGGACCGAAAGTGTTACTCAAGACTGACAAGGGCTTCTTCTTCAATCTAGGTCCAATTGGTACTTACCGAGTCTACCAAGATTCAGCAAACCGGCTAGTTCGTGAATTGATCACTCCAACAGCTCCGACAGCATCAATGGCCGGTGACTCCAACAGCAACAACACCATGTCTGTTGAGCAACTCTCAGCTATGGTCCACATGCTCCAAGAACAAATCTCCACTCTCAATAAAGAATCCCAAAGTAAAGATGACCTTTGGCAATCCCATATTGACAATCAAAGGGAGGCTCATGAAGCCGAGATGGACCAAATGAAGGCCAAGCTCACCAAGCTTTCCAATGGTAAAGGCAAGATTGACAATGATGAGTCTGAGTGGACCAAGGGTTTATTTGAAAGCCCTTATGTTAGTGCACGTACCAAGAAAATGGGGGAGCCAAGCACCGAGAACAACGAGCACAAGATGGTTGATTCAATTATGGCTTACATAGATCAACGTTTCAACAGTCTCAACTTGGGGAAAGACTCCGACACAAGCCTTTATCAGTCATCCATTCTCATGAGCACCATGGATACTCTCCCCGACAAGTTTAAAATGCCCGACATCAGCAAGTTCAAGGGCAACTCTTGTTGGTGTTGGTGCCCTAGGCATGTTTGATAGACATTGTAATTTTTATCACTTATTTCATATTAATAAAGAGATGTTTTGATTATTATTGTTGTTCATGTTTACTTATAATAATCCCCGTCCCTAGTAATTGTTTGGTATTAGTATAAAGGCTAAATGATCATGGGATGATCATGTTAGATTTATGAGTACTTGTTTAGTAATGGACATGACCCGCTCTATGAGATTTATGTCATGGTTAATGTCATACATATATCTCATATTAGTCGTGTCATTTGAATCGTTATACATGAAGTTATTATGGTCTTCCACTTGATGAACATTATGTTTGACATATTCAAACGCTACCTTTAACCGGGTAGTTATAAAGGGTATGATTGGCATAATCGGATTCATGTAGGTAAGAATAATAAGCTAAATGGATTTGTCCCTCTTCGGAGAGATGTCAAGCTTGGGCCTCTTTTAGGAATGATGTTGATGAAAATGTTCGGCCGGACTCAAATGAATTGATTGGATCATTGTCATTTGGATTATCAACATATTCGGAATCGAGAAAGTATTGAACAAAGACAAGTTGACTTGTTGACCATGACTTGTGTTCAATGACATCGTGGACAAAAGGATTGTGACATATTCTAATGGATTGCGAACTTGTATCTAGTTATACTATTTGGGTAGGTATGATGGTTTGCTAGAACCTAATCATATCTTATGGTTTCATGTTTGAACCATTTGCCATCTTAGTATAATCCTAAAGGGTCACACACATATAGAACGAATCCTAAAAGGACTACATTGGAATAATGGGTCGAAATACCATTAAGAGATTTAAAGAATTAGAAGAATAAAAATGGAAACAGAGGAGATCCGGGCGGACCAGTGGAAGGACCCGGGCGGACCTGGCATGGTCCGGTCGGACCACTTGCCATACCCGGCCGGACCAGTCGGTTTCGGCAGAAACTTTCCTAATCCTTTTTCTTGCGGGTTTAGACATAAGTTACCTATTTGGAATAGGTCTAACTTTTTTATAAACAGCCCTAATTCGTTCCTAATTAGTACATGTGTTTTTTGCAAGCCTCCAAAGAGTTTTTGAGAGTTATTACTTGTTCTAATAAATCCCTAGATTGAAGAACAAGATCAAACACAATTATATTCAATATAGTCATAAATACAATTGAGAAAACGTGTTTCTCAATTTGGTCTAGCAACCAAGATCAAGTGCTCTTGATATTTGTTCGAGGTGTGGATACCGCTAGAGGGTGAGACTCATCATATTCAAAGTTCGTGTTCAAGCTTTGTGTTCGTGATCAAGTTTCTAAATCTCCACCAAGATCAAAGGTTGAAATTCAAAGGCATCAAGGGTTAGTATTCTAGTATTCATATTGTATGTATTTGATATAATCATATGAACGGATCTATGGCTTTGGGTTTCTATTAAAATTTTAAATGCTATTTTCCGCTGCGTATGTTACTCCAAAACCCAATAGTGGTATCAGAGCCCCGTTCACGTTGATTACTTCAATACTAGATCATGTTGTGCGTATATAAATTGCTTGTTTATGTGCCTAGCATGATATGAATATTGGATTATGATGTTTATGTGTTATTTGATTTTATGTGGTTTATTGTTTTATATAAACTTTAATCGCACTATTCAATCACAATAAAAATTATGTTGGATTTAAAATTGTTTGGGTTATCAATTTCTAATTGGATCAAAGTTTTGATAATCGGGGAAAAACAATTTTGAGAAAAATTTTCAAACTTTAAAATTTATGGATTTTTTTTTGGCATAGGTTCGACCGGACCAAAGGAAGGACCCGGCCGGACCATCTGGTCTGGATGGCCTTTGTTTTTGGTTAGATTCAAAAATCTGGATTTTTTCGAAGAGATCCGACCGGACCAGTGACAGTACCCGGCCGGACTTGCTGGTCTGGAGCGGGCATTGGGCAGTTGGTTTGGGTGCGGATCTCGGGGTTTGATTTTTCCTATTTGTTTTGATCTTGTGATTCTGAGATTGGATCAGAGGTTGGATGGCTAATCTATGTTCATTGATATTGTGTTTCCCAAACTTGATCGCAATCAAAATTTCTAAGATAAAACGAAGTTAGAATTATGAAGAGTTCATAATTGCTAAAATTGAGAAACAAAATTCTTGATTCAAAGATTGGAGATTCATGTGGAATTGTAGATGCAATTGGCCTACGTTCATCGAGACCATCTATTGCTTAGTTTTGGCCACATGGACTACTTTCTTGGTTTCTTGAATTAGTAATTGTGGATGCCTTATGGCTTAGTTTCGGCCGCACTTCTTGTTGTCTTGATTTGGAGATGATAACCAAAGTTCAAAGAGTCTCATCCTCATAATTATAGAGAAATGACACATAAATATTATGCTTAAATTAATGACTATTAATTTAGTGTCTAAACTTGATGCGTAACATGTTTATATTATGTGCTCATAAATGTGTTGAATGCTATATGTGATAAACCTTCAAAGAAAGTTTTAAGTTCCTTTTTCCATGCCATGATTAAATCACTTGTTAGTATATGAGTAATTTCAATGTAGTTTTGCCTCCGCAAGGTGCATTGATTTTATTTGTGTATGCGCAAGATAGATAATGTGGGCACGCCCACGCGAGGCACATTAACTATGCGTTTAAAATGGTTGAACTTAATTAGGCGTTAAAACAGTTTTGGGCCTAGGCAAAGATGAGATTAAACATGCTTTTTGAAATAGGATTTCTTAAAGAATCTCAGAAAAGGATCTAAGAGTCATATGAGATATGATTGACATGATCGTCTACCTAATTTATTTAATTTTGTACATTCCGCCTCTGTGGACCTCAAAGTTAAATTAAAGTTGGATCTTAGCCCATTAAAATTATATTATGCATTGGATGTATAAGAAGGTTGTATAATTTAGTGGGAGTATTTTTTGAAAAAAAAATACATTTGTTTATTTCTTTAATGAAATTGGTACTTATTAAATTTTGATTTTTTTTTGCCTAATTGTAGATAATGACTACTAACACTCAATCAATTTCGTTGCGATCAATCCTTGAGAAGGATAAGCTCCAAGAGAAAAGGCACGAACTTTATGGATTGGATCCGTATCCTAAGAATTGTTCTTAGGCAAGAAGATAAGTTGTACATTCTCGATGGGCCTCTTCATGTTGAACCAGAAGCCACTGCCCCTAGGGCAGAAAGAGAGAGTTACAAGAAACATCGTAATGATTCTAGAGATGTAAGTTGTCTCATGCTTGCTACTATGTGCTCAAAACTCCAACAAAGTTTGGAACATTTGGAAACCTATGAGATAGGCATGGAGTTAAGAGCCATGTTTCAAGAGCAAGCTAGGCAAGAGAGGTACAAGACCATTGTTTCATTCACTTCTTGCAAAATGAGTGAAGGGCAATAAGTGAGTCCTCACATGCTTAAAATGAAAGGCTATGTAGAGCATCTTGAGAAACTTGGCTATCCAATCCCATTGGATCTAGCCACGGATCTTATTCTTAATTCATTGCCAAAGAGTTATAATCAGTTTGTGATGAATTATAACATGCATGAAATGGATAAGAATCTCTCCGAGTTGCATGGTATGCTTAAAACTGCGGAGATGAAGATTGTGGAGAAAGGTTCTCCTGTGCTCTTAGTTCATGATGGTAAGAAGGCCAGTGCCAAAGTTGTCAAACCCAAGATAAGCAAGGCAAAGGTTTCCAAGGCTTCTGAGGCAAAACCCGATTCACAAAAGGATGCAATCTGTTTCCATTGTCAAGAAATTGGTCATTGGAAACGTAATTGCAAGGCTTTTAAGGAAGAGCAAAAGAAGAAGTAGAGCAGTGGGACTGCGTCGACTTCTGGTATCTATATGATAGATATTCTCCTTTCTACCACTGATTCTTGGGTATTGGATACCGGATGTGGTTCTCACATTTGTTTAAATGTGGAGGGACTAAAGAATAGGAGACTGCTTAAAGAGGGTGAAGTGGACCTACGTATGGGGAATGGAGCAAGAGTTGCTGCATTAGGCGTAGGAACTTATAAAGTCACTTTACCTTCCAGTTTAATACTTGTTTTGAACAATTGCTATTATGTACTGGATTTAAGTAGAAATATTATTTCAATTTCTTGTTTGGATAATGAAGGTTTTAAGTTTCTTATTGAGAATAAGAGATTTTTTATTTATTCAAATGATGTGCTTTATGGTATTACAAATTCATTTAATGGCCTTTGTGTCTTGGATGTCAAGAATGATGAAAATGTCTATCATATAAATATGAAATCTAAACCTAATGATTTAAATCATACTTATTTGTGGCATTGCCGTCTTGGTCATATTAATGAGAAGCGTATCTCAAAAATCCATGGGGACGGCCTTTTGGGTTCATGTGATCTTGGGTCATATGATACTTGCGAGTCGTGTCTTCTTGGAAAAATGACTAAGACACCTTTTACCAAGCTAGGTGAAAGGGCAAGCGACTTATTGGGGTTGATACATTCCGATGTATGCGGACCATTAAGTAGGAATGCTAGGGGAGGATTTCAATACTTCATAACTTTCACTGATGATTATAGTAGATTTGGGTATGTTTACCTAATGAAATATAAAAGTGAAGCATTTGAAATATTTAGAATATTTCAAAATGAAGTAGAAAAACAACTTGGCAAAAGTATTAAAGCACTTCGATCGGATCGAGGTGGAGAATACTTAAGCCATGAATTTGATGATCATCTACAGAATTGTGGAATAGTTTCACAATTGACTCCACCCGGAACACCACAATGGAATGGTGTGTCCGAGAGGAGGAATCGGACCTTGTTGGACATGGTTCGATCAATGATGATTCAAGTTGATCTTCCTTTATCCTTTTGGGGTTATGCTCTAGAAACTGCTGCTTTTACACTAAATCGGGTTCCAACTAATTCGGTTCCAAAGACTCCATATGAGATGTGGAGTGGAAAGAAAACTTGTTTGTCTTTCATGAGGATTTGGGGTTGCGAAGCTTTTGTCAAAAGACTTGTCTCCGACAAGCTAGCACACAAATCAGATAAATGTATTTTCGTGGGATATCCTAAGGAAACTAGATGATATTTGTCGCGACCCCGACCCCGCGGGCCCGAGATCGCGAGCTGGACGTCGACTTAAAACAAAAACTCTAAAATATAGAAGTTAAAAATTCCATTTTGAACCAAAAGATGATAACACAAGATTTTACAAATCCAAGTTTAAATCAACAAAGTACATCTAACATAAGCTCCACAGCTTATATCCAAAAGAATAAAATATACAATTCTTAATGACGTCAATAATGGTAAAACTATCCCCAAAAGGTTATACATTTAAATAATGTAAACCGATCCATAACAACTTGCCCCAAAATCTCAATCCTCTCGACGTCCTCCTCGATCCGCGAATCCTAATCCTTTTTTTCCTCCTGGGGGGGGGTTAAGGAAAAACGAAGATGGAAATAAACGGGGTGAGATAAAATCTCAGCAAGTTACTAATGCAACTACATGACATGCTATAATGCAATAAGCAATAAATAGTGATAAATATCACAAAGCATGTAACAATTAACAGTTAACAGATAGCAGCGGAAAGTAAACAAATAACAAATGATATTAGCCAAGGTTTCCAAACCGATACATCCAAATAAAGGATCGCTGCACAGTTTCAATAATCAACCAATCACATCTTCATAATAGCATGAAAGCCGAAGAGAAAACCCCCGGTCAGAAGCAACCGATCAACCCATCGATCAACAAACCATCTTCATAGTAGCATAAAAGCTGAAGAGAAACCCGGTACCGGGAACCAATAACCAAATGAAGTGTCACAAGGGATGGGAGACATTCCACAAAGTCATCCTCCAAGTAAAGCTAAAATGCACACAAAGGAGCTAGCTCTTCTCACATCCAAGGCCAATCTGGAGGAGGATAAGAATGGGGCAAAACAATGGTCAACATCACAATGGACTTGACTGTGCCATCATAATTTTTCGCATCGCCCAAACACACACAAAATACCAGCTGAGACTTTCAAGTAAGGGCTAAGTAATAAAATACTAGCTCAAATAAACAACTAAGGATTCCAAAGTAGGGAACCATACCAATTGATCACCATAAAAGATGCAAAGGATTACTCAAGAAGAGTTCAACAACAATAAACACAAGGAGTTTCTCATAAAAGAGTCCAACAACATTGACCATTAAAACATAATGATTCCAAGATAAGGCACGTACCAAATACATCCTAAATATGATACCCACAAGTAAATCATAAAGAGCACAACCCAAACGGTCGCTCACAAATGGCACAATGACTATTACCAAAATGACCCTAAACATTTACTCATAAAGATATATTAGGACTATGAACTCAACCATCTCATCACACCTGGAATTCCAAAGTAGGAATTCAGAATGAATACACCTTAAGGTTAATCAGACCGTAAGTACCCAATTGCCAATTCACGCTTTACCTCCGTCCATAACGAACCAATTCTAAACACCCCAAACGAATCCAAAAGGTTACCCTTATTAGAACATGATCACCACCGGACTAAACCCTACACTTTAGTGTCCAATAACAACCCTGTAGGTACTATAGGACATCGCCTAAAACCTAGACCAAGTCTTACTCGAAAATCCATTCGATTGGAACAATCACGAACACATCATAAGATGCCCAAACATTCCCAAACAATACTTGATCAAACTATATCACACCATTGTCCACAAAGGAACCAATTTCAGCATTAGAGTATCCCATAGAGTCTATTTAATTAAAGTAGAGAGGCACCCAAAGTCTAGGCCGAGTATACAATTCAACCAAAATTAAACAAGGAACGATTCCCAGAAAAACAGGGCGGGCGGGCGCCTGAACATGGGCAGGCGGGCGCCCATTATAACAGAAACTAATGGTCAGAAAAGGGGGAAGTGGGCGGGCGCCTGGCAAGGTCCGGGCGGGTGCCCGGTCTGGATTTTGGTCGGGATCAGCAGCTGGGTTCTTCAAGAATTCTTACCATTTTCACAATTTCTCCAAATCCACCACAACTAACTTTCCACCAAGCATAAACATGAACCAAGACACTTATAAACTAGAAAGGGGACCTAAATATCATCATTTATCAAACAAAACCAAGATTAAATTCCAACATTCATAATAATCACCATTTTTTACCCAAAAACCAAATAAATTCTAAACTCAACCAAGAAGCCATGGATATCAACAAGAATATCAATAGGGTTAAAGATGAGCATTTTTAACATAAATGGGGGAAAAGTAACTTACCCGGATTTTCTCAAAGTTGCCGGAACTCGAATATTTTTGGCTTCCTACGATCCTATCGACGATCTAAACAAGATTCATGATTTAAGAAATGAGAAATAATGAGAGGAAGATGATGGAAATGTAGAGAGAAGGTAGAGAGAAACTTACCCATTTTGAGCTAGAGAGAGAGAGAAATAAGCTGGGAATGATGAGGGAGAAGGGGAAGAGTGAGGGAGAAGAGGAGGAGTAGGGAGGGAGTAGGGGAAATTATTTCAACACTTACACTTAGACCCCCTCCCCCACTTAACTACACAACTCTACAACTTCCTTCTACAACCAAGGCCAAATAATACTACACTAGCACTAAGGACCCAAATAAAATGCTAGTCATAATTTATTATAACACATAAAGTGCACACATAATTCATTAATTAAATAATAATTTAAATACATAAATGAGCAAATAAATAAATAATAATTATTTATTACTAATAAAATAGAACCTAGTTTTCGGGTCGTGACATTCACTCCCCCTTAAAGAAAATTCGACCCGAATTTTAACGAGACTTACCCGAAAGACCAATTTGCTACGGATACGATAGTTCCGCCATTTCTCAAATTCCTCAATTGTCCAATCTAACCCACTACAAGGTAACCTTAAATGATGCTTACGATAACACTACCTCATGAACCGAATCGTTCCATCATTATCTTTATTACTAATCAAAATCCGTACTCAAAATCGAAGAATCCAAATTATTTCCATACATAATTCTCGAGATATCTCAAGCTCGCCTTATTCATAACCTTAACTACACCGCAAGGGTACTTCCATTTGTAAATCGCATACTTAGTATTATTCCCCAGAAATTCAAAACATTACCATCTCGAGCTAAATTAGCTTTTAAAAATATGAAAGGCTAAAGAAATTTTCCATCCCCATAATATTCACCAAAGGCTATATCTCTAAGGATTCCCATTATAGTGCTCTCGCTCTAGGTAGCACCTTAAACTAGAGGTGTAATATAAACCCAAAGTTTTAATACAAAATGTTCACTTAAATCTACGCCATAATATCATCGTCATAACACTCCAATCCTTGAAAGCCTAAAATAATTACGAATACTCAATAGTCCGAAAATGATCTAAATTTTATCTTCAAGGGATTTCCTCTAACTCCCTTTTTAGTTAATAACCTGTGCTTATATACCCAAGGAAATCAACAAATCTCAAATCCTCAATAGTTAACCCAAGTTAGTCTTTCACGCATACTTTTATTAACCTAATGATACTTAGGCTCAATAGTACTACCATCATATTAAACCAATTAGCTAGCAACGTTCCAACTGACCCAATACCAAATCATAGTATTCTTTAATATGCCCAAGTATTGATACTCCACTTCCTTCACATACTCTTGATCCAATTTGGGAAACGCCACCAAGAAGGGATTTAGAACCATAGAACCACTATCTAACCAAAATTTCAAAATGCCTTTAACATAGATCGAGAAATTATTACTCTCCCAAAATGTACTTAGTCCTTTCTAACTTAACATGCTTACCACCGTTAATGATCATAACTCCTACAACAAACCCATCATCCATAACAAATCGTACACCTCTCCATACTAATCCATTCCGATGCATTCACGGAGATGTACTAAAAGTGACCAAAATTTTCCTCAAGAGATCCTCATTGAATCCTCAACTCCTATAACCCAACCGATACAATATGGATATTGATCTAAATATTAGCATTACAACCTTGTACCACAACAACCCAATTTAACCCAAGCTTCTCCTCAAACACTAGGTACTATTCGGAAGAAAACGAAAATCTTACGAATGATAAATACACCCAACACATTGACAGAAACTAAATACTCGGATTTCAATTAAGAAAAGATAGGTATAACTCTACCCAAAGGAACGGTCCCAAACAGTTTTAAGAAATTAGGAATGGAGAATATAACAATCCCCCTACAACAATAGACTAAAGCAATAGTAACATCAAAATCTTGTAATAGCGATATGACAAATTTAGCAGGTAAGACATAACCATAATTAAGCACATCATAAGCACATAAGACTTCATCAGATACCCTTAACTCCTCCATAGGAGTAGACACCTACAACACATAAGTCAAAGACTCAGAAGAAATAAATGCAACTAAATGCACAGAAACACATTAATCCGATGATCCTAAAATGCACGCGCTCGCTCTCACAACGCAAAATAATACCTTCTGAAACAGATGAGTCACCCGCTGAGTGTTGGTTTATGGCAAATACTCTACCCGAAACCTTGGGCTTCCCCGAAGCATCTCTCTTCTGACCCTGAGGTATTCCAGTTCCTGTCCCCAATGGCTGAACTCTAAACCTCGGACAATCTTTAACGAAGTGTCCCAACTGACCACACTTCACACATTTTCCCTGCTTCTTCCAACACTTGTCTTCTGAGTATCCTTTCCTCTGACAGTAGCTGCAGACTTTCCCATTTCGTTTTCTCTGATTAGTACCTTGATTTACGACCATTGGTTGCCCTTGAAGTTGCCTTCTGAATCGAGTTTGCACTCCAGAATTACCTCTGTTATCCGAATGTTGCTGTTGTGACTTACTCTGCCCTCCTTGCTTACCCGGGTTAACCATCTCAGTCTTCCTTTTGTGTTCCCCAATATCCTGCTCAATCAAGTAGGCTCGATCCACCGCATCCTGATAAGTCTGAATCCGCTGTGCTATAAGCTGAGTCCGGATGGATGTCTTCAAACCCCTGATCAATCTCATTGCTTTCTGCTCCTCGGTCCGCCCAAGGTATTCACAACACCTGGCTAATTCTGTGAACTTAGCTGAGTACTGTGCTACTGACATCATGCCTTGCTCCAAGTTGAGGAACTCGATCTCTTTCCGATTCTGATCCACAAGAGGGATGAAGTGTTCCTTGAATTTTCTCACAAATAACTCCCAAGCATAAGGGACAAGAGTAGCATCCCCAACTGGCCTTCAGTGCCTTCCACCAATGTTCCGCAGCCCCAACTAACATGTAAGCTGCAAACCGAACCCTATCCTCATCAGTGCAACCAAGGACATCGTAGATTTTCTCCATCGATTCTATCCATAGCTCGGCCTTCTTCACATCAGGCTCACCGTCGTACTCACTTGGTTTCAACTTCAAGAACTGCTCCAACCCATATCGCGGAGGTGCTACATGTTCCTCTCTCGGCCCTTGGTCATGAATTGCTTTCACGGCCGCTTCAAACCTGTCCTGAATCATTGCACGGTTTTCTCTCCGTAGACCACTCTGATTCTGAGCCCCACTAGCACTTTCACCCGTTCTTCTTCTAGCCATCACAAACAAATACCTGTATACAATACTCATCGTTACTCACTCCAAACACAACTACCCTCCTAGGTCATACTAGTCCACCTTGACTTATACTTAGAGCTAAACCATAGCTCTGATACCAACTGTCGCGACCCCGACCCCGCAGGCCCGAGATCGCGAGCTGGACGTCGACTTAAAACCAAAACTCTAAAATATAGAAGTTAAAAATTCCATTTTGAAGCAAAAGATGATAACACAAGATTTTACAAATCCAAGTTTAAATCAACAAAGTACATCTAACATAAGATCCACAACTTATATCCAAAAGAATAAAATATACAATTCTTAATGACGTCAATAATGGTAAAACTATCCCCAAAAGGTTATACATTTAAATAATGTAAACCGATCCATAACAACCTGCCCCAAAATCTCAATCCTCTCGACGTCCTCCTCGATCCGCGAATCCTAATCCTTTTTTTCCTCCTGGGGGGGGGTTCAGGAAAAACGAAGATGGAAATAAACGGGGTGAGATAAAATCTCAGCAAGTTACTAATGCAACTACATGACATGCTATAATGCAATAAGCAATAAACAGTGATAAATATCACAAAGCATGTAACAATTAACAGTTAACAGATAGCAGCGGAAAGTAAATACATAACAAAGGATATTAGCCAAGGTTTCCAAACCGATACATCCAAATAAAGGATCGCTGCGCAGCTTCAATAATCAACCAATCACATCTTCATAATAGCATGAAAGCCGAAGAGAAAACCCCCGGTCAGAAGCGACCGATCAACCCATCGATCAACAAACCATCTTCATAGTAGCATAAAAGCTGAAGAGAAACCCGGTACCGGAACCAATAACCAAATGAAGTGTCACAAGGGACGGGAGACATGCCACAAAGTCATGCTCCAAGTAAAGCTAAAATGCACACAAAGGAGCTAGCTCTTCTCACATCCAAGGCCAATCTGGAGGAGGGTAATAATGGGGCAAAACAATGGTCAACATCACAATGGACTTGGCTGTCCCATCATAATGTTTTGCATCGCCCAAACACACACAAAATACCAGCTGGGACTTTCAAGTAAGGGCTAAGTAATAAAATACTAGCTCAAATAAACAACTAAGGATTCCAAACTAGGGAACCATGCCAATTGATCACCATAAAAGATGCAAACGATTACTCAAGAAGAGTTCAACAACAATAAACACAAGGAGTTTCTCATAAAAGAGTCCAACAACATTGACCATTAAAACATAATGATTCCAAGATAAGGCACGTACCAAATACATCCTAAATATGATACCCCCAAGTTAATCATAAAGAGCACAACCCAAACGGTCGCTCACAAATGGCACAATGACTATTACCAAAATGACCCTAAACATTTACTCATAAAGATATATTAGGACTATGAACTCAACCATCTCATCACACCTGGAATTCCAAAGTAGGAATTCAGAATGAATACACCTTAAGGTTAATCAGACCGTAAGTACCCAATTGCCAATTCACGCTTTACCTCCGTCCATAACGAACCAATTCTAAACACCCCAAACGAATCCAAAAGGTTACCCTTATTAGAACATGATCACGACCGGACTAAACCCTATACTTTAGTGTCCAATAACAACCCTCTAGGTGCTATAGGACATCACCTAAAACCTAGACCAAGTCTTACTCGAAAATCCATTCGATTGGAACAATCACGAACACATCATAAGATGCCCAAACATTCCCAAACAATACTTGATCAAACTACATCACACCATTGTCCACAAAGGAACCAATTTCAGCATTAGAGTATCCCATAGAGTCTATTTAATTAAAGTAGAGAGGCACCCAAAGTCTAGGCCGAGTATACAATTCAACCTAAATTAAACAAGGAACGATTCCCAGAAAAACAGGGCGGGCGGGCGCCTGAACATGGGCAGGCGGGCGCCCATTATAACAGAAACTAATGGTCAGAAAAGGGGGAAGTGGGCGGGCGCCTGGCAAGGCCCGGGCGGGCGCCCGGTCTGGATTTTGGTCGGGATCAGCAGCTGGGTTCTTCAAGAATTCTTACCATTTTCACAATTTCTCCAAATCCACCACAACTAACTTTCCACTAAGCATAAACATGAACCAAGACACTTATAAACTAGAAAGGGGACCTAAATATCATCATTTATCAAACAAAACCAAGATTAAATTCCAACATTCATAATAATCACCATTTTTTACCCAAAAACCAAATAAATTCTAAACTCAACCAAGAAGCCATGGATATCAACAAGAATATCAATAGGGTTAAAGATGAGCATTTTTAACATAAATGGGGGAAAAGTAACTTACCCGGATTTTCTCAAAGTTGCCGGAACTCGAATGTTTTTGGCTTCCTACGATCCTATCGACGATCTAAACAAGATTCATGATTTAAGAAATGAGAAATAATGAGAGGAAGATGATGGAAATGTAGAGAGAAGGTAGAGAGAAACTTACCCATTTTGAGCTAGAGAGAGAGAGAAATAAGCTGGGAATGATGAGGGAGAAGGGGAAGAGTGAGGGAGAAGAGGAGGAGTAGGGAGGGAGTAGGGGAAATTATTTCAACACTTACACTTAGACCCCCTCCCCCACTTAACTACACAACTCTACAACTTCCTTCTACAACCAAGGCCAAATAATACTACACTAGCACTAAGGACCCAAATAAAATGCTAGTCATAATTTATTATAACACATAAAGTGCACACATAATTCATTAATTAAATAATAATTTAAATAAATAAATGAGCAAATAAATAAATAATAATTATTTATTACTAATAAAATAGAACCTAGTTTTCGGGTCGTGACATTCACTCCCCCTTAAAGAAATTCGACCCGAATTTTAACGAGACTTACCCGAAAGACCAATTTGCTACGGATACGATAGTTCCGCCATTTCTCAAATTCCTCAATTGTCCAATCTAACCCACTACAAGGTAACCTTAAATGATGCTTACGATAACACTACCTCATGAACCGAATCGTTCCATCATTATCTTTATTACTAATCAAAATCCGTACTCAAAATCGAAGAATCCAAATTATTTCCATACATAATTCTCGAGATATCTCAAGCTCACCTTATTCATAACCTTAACTACACCGCAAGGGTACTTCCATTTGTAAATCGCATACTTAGTATTATTCCCCAGAAATTCAAAACATTACCATCTCGAGCTAAATTAGCTTTTAAAAATATGAAAGGCTAAAGAAATTTTCCATCCCCATAATATTCACCAAAGGCTATATCTCTAAGGATTCCCATTATAGTGCTCTCGCTCTAGGTAGCACCTTAAACTAGAGGTGTAATATAAACCCAAAGTTTTAATACAAAATGTTCACTTAAATCTACGCCATAATATCATCGTCATAACACTCCAATCCTTGAAAGCCTAAAATAATTACGAATACTCAATAGTCTGAAAATGATCTAAATTTTATCTTCAAGAGATTTCCTCTAACTCCCTTTTTAGTTAATAATCTGTGCTTCGGCAATTGGGTCCATCATGTATGCCATGTTAGATCCATGGGTATTAGATACATGGGAGATTGGGCCTAGGGCAAGTGGGAGATTGTTGGTGTTGGTTCCCTAGGAACGTTTAATAAACGTTGTAATTGTTATCACTTATTTCATATTAATAAAGAGATGTTTTGATTATTATTGTTGTTCATGTTTACTTATAATAATCCCCATCCCTAGTACTTGTTTGGTATTAGTATAAAGGCTAAATGATCATGGGATATCATGTTAGATTTATAAGTACTTGTTTAGTACTGGACATGACCCGCTCTGTGAGATTTATGTCATGGTCAATGTCATACATATATCTCATATTAGTTGTGTCATTTGAATCCTTAGACATGAAGTTATTATGGTCTTCCACTTGATGAACATTATGTTTGACATATTCAAACGCTACCTTTAACCGGGTAGTTATAAAGGGTATGATTGGCATAATCGGATTCATGTAGGTAAGAATAATAAGCTAAATGGATTTATCCCTCTTCGGAGAGATGTCAAGCTTGGGCCTCTCGTAGGAATGATCTTGATGAAAATGTTCGGCTGGACTCAAATGAATTGATTGGATCATTGTCATTTGGATTATCAACATATTCGGAATCGAGAAAGTATTGAACAAAGACAAGTTGACTTGTTGACCATGACTTGTGTTCAATGACAACGTGGACTAAAGGATTGTGACATATTCTAAATGGAATGCGAACTTGTATCTAGTTATACTATTTGGGTAGGTATGATGGTTTGCTAGAACCTAATCATATCTTATGGTTTCATGTTTGAACCCATTGCCAACTTAGTATAATCCTAGAGGGTCACACACAAATAGAACGAATCCTAAAAGGACTACATTGGAATATTGGGTCGAAGGACCATTAAGGGATTTAAAGAATTAGAAGAAGAAAACTGGAAATAGAGGAGATCCGGGCGGACCAGTGGAAGGACCCGGGCGGACCTGGTATGGTCCGGTCGGACCACTTGCCATATGTTGGTCCTAAAGGGGCAACAAGGGTATGAAAATCGCTAAAGGGGGGGGGGTAAATAGTGTTTTAAAAAATTCTTTTCAAACCCTTTTGAAAAAGCTATGCGCACAGTTCTCAAATAAGCTAGGTATAGCACGCAGAAAGAGTGTGAAATGTACATCGGAAATTTAAGCAGCTACTGCGCAAGAAAAGGCTGCGCAGAGATAAAAACGCACGCGCTAAGTTTTGGCTTAAAGTGTTGGATAAAAAGGATTCTAAGGAAATAAGCAATAACAAACACAGCAGCAATAATAGCAATCTGATAAGATCAAACAAAGCAGTAATTCAGAAATGATTAAGCAGGAAATAAATAGCGAGAAAAGGGAACAAGCTATTTGGAGAGGTTCGATCGATGAAAGATCTACGTCCTCTACCAAGATGGTTAGTATTGGATTTTCTAATGGAGAGATTTATATTGATGTGAGGAGCTTTTACAAGATTACAATGAATCAAAACTCAAATCAAAATCTATTCTATGAAGATCAAATCCTAGACTAAACTGGTGTATCTCAAGAAGTTAGATCGATATGATCAAAGCTTTAAGAGGTGTGTGTGTGTCAGAAATTCTGGGCTCTAAGAATCTATGAGATGAAGAGCACGAAGAATTCTGGGTGATACAAGGCTTTAGGATCTGGGCAGGAGTTTGAAGGTATGAAGGTTTGAAGGTTGATCTTGAATCTGGGAATATAAGCAGCAATCTTCAGAACTTCAAGGAAATTAGTAAGCACAAACTCTAGCAACTTGGAAATGAAGATGAGCAGGCTATTTATAGCAGAGAGTTTAAAACTAGCCGTTGGAGCTCTGAGCAAAGACGATGAGCTAGCACAATATGATTGATGAGCAGATGTCCTTTATAGCCATTGGAGCTCTGATCAAGGTTGATGACCTGGCACAATATGATTGGTGCGCAGGTGATATAGAGCCGTTGGAGACTGAGCATGAAGACCAAATTCAAAAGCTTCTTCTAGAAGGTTGACAGCTGTCTTTGTTTGAAATATTTCTCTTGAGCGCATCTCCACTGTTGGATCTGCTGAGTGTGCTTGCTTTGTCGTTTCTGCACACCTCAGCACTTTAATAAGCGTACATCTTCAAACCGTTTTCCAAGTTAGGTGATCTGAATGTATTGAAAAACTGAGCAAGGTAGAAAGCTGCGTAGGAGAGACCTGCGCAGTGGTGTCCTGCGCAGAGTAGTCCTGCGTAATGACCACAGTCTTGCTTAGATCTTCATTCCTTTTCGCTCCAAGTCCTATATTCTAAGCCTATACTATAAAATGGACTAAGATAAAAATTGAAGTTATAAAACTTCTTACATAGGGTCCTAAAGTCCATAAAATATTAATAGGTGATGGTATCAATCAATTCTAACATAAGTAGGAGGTTTAAGAAATAAGCATACCCAACAATCTCCCCCTAAATGATTGATGCCATTACCTACTATAACAAAGGCAATTCATTGTACTTGATAATAACATGTCCATAAAAATGAAAATGGTAAATCATGCTTCAAGTCAATGCACACACTAGCCAATGCTATAGATTTCAAGTCTATCCAAAAGATTAGCTTACAATATGAGAAAGACAGAAATATCATTCAGCGCATACAAATAATATGAGTTTTAGATTAAGTATGCGTTTAAACTGAATGTTTAAACATCATGCGTTGAAAATATGAGCAGTTAAGATTATGAGCATGAGGTGAAATAATGCAATCATTGTTCCACAAACGAAGAGTTTGAATTGAACAAGGTTTTGGAAACTAATGATGCGATTTTTCTCATTAAAACTTGAAATGTAAAGAGTTGCAGATTACAAGTTTGAACAAGAAAAATAAAATGCGCACAAAAAGGAATACCTTGCGCAAGTACAAAAAAATTACATAGAACCTAGTCTATGTTGATCCTGTGCAGGGCTTCACGCAGCTCATTCTGCAGACTGTTGAACTTATTCATAAGTTCAATCTTCAGTTCTTAAAACCTCTCTCTGAATGCCACAGCCTCACCGAAATAGGTAGACATTCCTCTGCGCATATCTCTATTGTCCTCTCGCAGCTCTTGGAAGTTGGCTCTGTACTGCACTTGATGTCCAGTCATCTGGTTGAAATATGACTGCTCCGCAGCTTCAATAGTGTTGATGACGGTGGCCTGCGTTGCTTCGAGTCTTTGGTCAGTGTGGAGGCGCTGAGTGTTCACGCTGGCTTGGATATCGAACATAGCTTGATCCATCCTAGCGTTGAACCCATCAGCGAAATCAGTCATCGCTTGAGTTATGCACTCCCTGACACTTTCCATATTAAGCGCATTGGCATACTCAGGACCACCTTGTTCTAATTTCTCCAACATCATTGCTTCTAACCCGGCAAACCCTTCATGCAACCCATCGGCCAAGCTCTTGCGCAGACGCTTAAGCAGTCCTATAAACCCATCATTGATAGCAGTATAGGTGCAAACATTTTCAAGCATCCCAGCTATTGACTTCAGAGAGTCCAAAACCATTTGATCTAAAGCATCAGGGACGCGTTGCGTAGAGGGGCCTGAGGGACCTGCGGAGGTACTTGCCTTTAATACATTCTCCCCCTTAATGGCAGAAATCTCTAATCGCTGCACATCAAGTTGCTCTTGGATAGCAGTCTGCGCAGTAATGAGCTGAGTCATTTGAGACTGCAAAGCAACCTGGTTGAATTGAATAGTATTGAGAGCCTGGAGAATTTGGCGCAGATCAGCAGATGAAGAGATAGAGAAAGGAGGTAGATACGGTGGGAAAAGTAGGAAAAACAGAAGGAGCAGCTTGTTCTGAGGCGGGAGGAGGAGTCTCTTTAGGAGGAGAGTGTTTAGGTGAGGGTAGATTGGGAGAGAGAGGAATGGGATCAGCAGCAGGAGACCTATGCGTAGATGAGTGCGTGCTGCTGCTATCTGTATCAGTTGTGTGCACATCCCCTTCCTTTTCACCTTCAGGAGGATCAATAGCAGTTCGCTGCGCAGCATCATCGGCCTGCGTAGTCTTGGTAATTTCCTCATCCTCATCTTCCAAGTCCAATCCATCATGGAGGACAGAGGTGCCAGGTTGAGTATTTCCAACCGCAATATTGAGGCGTTGGAAGGCACTTGTTGATGGTTCAGGAGAAGGTGGATCCGCAGCATTGTTTCTTGCGCGGAGTTCGAAGAGGAACATCTTTAGCAGGTGCAGCAGCAGGGGCCTTGGCAGGTGTACCGGAGTCGGGAAAAGCGTCATCCATCCAGTCATCACTCTCTCCTTTACCCTGAGCAGGAGGTCCTTCAGCAGCCTTTAGATCTTTCTCCCCCTGCGCGGTATCATCCGCAACATCAGCATCAGCAGCAGTCTCATCCATTCGAGACTCGCTGTCTTCTTCAACCATAGCCGCCGCAGGAGGAAGTCTGGTAAATGCAGACTTTTTCTGGGATTTTACAGTAGAGGGAGCAGGCGCAGGAGGATCTTTGCGCTTCTTTGAAGGCTTGGGAGCAGGAGGTCGTAAATCAGATCCTATTTTAATTCCAGCAGTTGACCTGACATTAGGAATTTCCTTCACCGTTTCTTGTCACGACCCGAAAACCCGTCTCTATTTTATTATTAAATAATTAATTAATTATTTATCTATTTATTTGATTATTTATTTATGTGCGCATTCTATATCTCATAATATTGATTTGTGTCTAGCATTATTTGGTTGATTTTGTGTTAAGTGTGTAGTAGGGTTTAAATTGGTAGAAGGGTTATTTGGGTTTATTTGTACTAGGTAGATGAGGAGGGGGCCTAAGTGTAACTTTTTAAATAATCATCTCCTACTCCCTCCCGACTCCCTTCTCCCTCACCTCACCTCCCTCATTCCTTCTCCCTGCATATCTCTCTCTCTTCCAAGAAAAGGTAAGAAATCCTCCCCTCCTTCTTCCTTCATTTTAGTCATCTTCCTCTCATCTTTTCTTAGTACTCATTTTATGAAATGTGTTTAGATCGTCGATAGGATCGTGTAGAGCCAAAAATATTTGAATTCCGTCTCATTCCGTAAAATTCATGTAAGTTGCTTTTCCCCCATTTTTATGCTAAAATGTTCATCTTTAGTGTATGTAATGCTTTAATTCATATATATGTCATTTTGGTTGAGTTTGGAATTTATTTGTATTTTTGTTCATCTTTTGTGATTTTGAGAATGTTGGGATCAAATCTAGGTTTAAGATTTCTAGATGTTGTTATTTAGGCCCTTACAGGTTTTAGGTTGTTTTGGTTCATGATTATGCTTGGTGGAAAGTTTGGTTGTGGTTGATTTGAGAAATTTGTGAAATGGGTAAGAAAATTGAAGAACCCAGCTGCTGAATCCCTCCCAGCCCGTCGACCAGGCGCCCGCCCGGGTTGAACCAGGCGCCCGCCTACCTGGCCTTTTTCCTTCAGCCAACCTTCTGGTCAAATGAGCGCCCGCCTGACCCCGACCGCGCGCCCGCCCGCCCTCTGTTCTGGAAATCTGCCTTTTTGCTTGTTTAAAACTAAGTGGCTTCCCTAGTTTGAGTTTTATTATTCTAATTAACCTAAGTTAACAGCGTGGAACACTTTATTAATTGGAATTGGTTCCTTTGTGAATAAATATGTTATGGAATTTGATTAAGTATCGTTTTGGGAATGTTGGACATCTTTGATGTGTTGTTTGGATTGGTTTACCTTTGTGGCGATTTATTTGGAATGGTTCCCTACTTTGGAATCATTAGTTGTTTATTTAAGCTAGTATTTATTACTTAGCATTTATTTGAAAGTCCAGCTGGTTATTTTTTTTCGAGTCAGGCAATGGATAATGCAATAATGGCACAAGCCAAGTCCAGTATAGCATCGCCCATTGGTCCTTCTTTCCTCATCCAGATTGGCCTTGGTTGGGATGAGCTAGCTTCCTTCGAAGTAGTCTAGCTAACTTTTGGAGTATGACTTTGTGTCATGACTCCCATCCTTTGTGACATGTCACTATTGGTTATGGTTCCGGTACCGGGGTCTTCTCTTCAGCTTTGATGCTACTATGAAGATGTTGATTGGTTGATTGTTGAAGCTGCGCAGCGATCCTTTATTTGGTTCTATCAGTTGGGAAACCTTGGCTAATATCCTTTGTTAATTGGTTATTTTCCGCTGCTATCTGTTAACTGCTATTGCTGTGTGCTATATGTGATTCATTATTGTTTATTGCATCATAGCATGTCATGTAGTTGCATTAGTAACTTATTGAGATTTATCTCACCCCCTTTCTTTTATCTTTGTTTTTCCTTAACCCCCAGGAGTTAAGGATTAGTACTCGCTGATCACGAGGAGGACGTCGAGTGTGGAAGTAGCTTTTGGGTAGGTGGTTATTTGGTTTACATTATTTAAATGTAAAACCTTTTGGGAATAGTATTACCAAATATTGACGTCATTAAGAATTGTGTATTTTGTATTTTGGGGTATAAGCTTGTGGAGCTTATGCTAGTTATATTTTGTTGTTGTCAAGCTTGGATTTATAAAACTTGCCCTATCATCTTTTGGAATAAAATGGAATTTTTATCTTCAGTATTTTGGTATTTGTTTGTTAAGTCGACGTCCAGTTCGCGTGCCCTTGGCCCGCGGGGTCGGGGTCGCGACAGTTGGTATCAGAGCTATGGTTTAGGTCTAAGTTTAAGTATAGGTGGACTAGTATGACCTAGGAGGGTAGTTGTGTTCGGAGTGAGTAACGGTTGATGTTTTATGCAGGTATTTGTTCAACATGGCAAGAAGAAGAAGTGGTGAAGGTAACACCGGAACTTCAAATCAGAATGAAACAAGAGATGAAGCCCGTGCAATGTTTCAGGGTATGTTTGAGGCAGCCATGAAGGCTATTCATGACCAAGGGCCGAGAGTAGAGCAAGCACCACCACCCGATACGGTTTGGAGCAATTCTTGAAACTGAAACCGGCGGAGTATAATGGGGAACCCGATGTGAAGAAGGCCGAGCTATGGATAGAATCAATGGAGAAAATTTACGATGTCTTTAGTTGCAATGGTGAGGATAAGGTCTGATTTACGGCCTATAAGCTTGTGGGTACCGCCGAACATTAGTGGAAAGGGATTAAAGCAAGTTGGGACGAGACTAATACACCGTATGCGTGGGAATTGTTTGTTCGGAAATTCAAAGAGCATTTTATTCCGGTGGTTGATCAGAACCGGAAGGAGATCGAGCTTCTCAATTTGGATCAAGGCTTGTTGTCCGTGGCTCAGTACTCAGCTAAGTTCACAGAATTAGCCAGGTACTATGACTATCTTGTGAGGACGGAGGAACAGAAAGCAATGAGGTTCATCTGAGGTTTGAAGACATCTATCCAGACTCAACTTATAGCTCAGAGGATTCTAACATTCCAGGATGCCGTGGATCGTGCATACCTAATCGAGCAAGACATTGGGGAACATAGGAGGAAGACCGAGGTCACGAACACGGGTAAGGAAGGAAGTCATACCAAATCACAACCACATCAGCGTTCAGATAACCGAGGTAATTCGGGAGGACCATCTCAGTTCAGGGGACAACCGGTACCAAGGAATCCGGGTACTACTCCGGGGAACCAAAATAGGAGGATTTGCACCTATTGTCAGAGGGAAGGCCATTCAGAGGACCGGTGTTGGAAGAAGAAGGGTAAGTGTATCAATTGTGGTCAGTCGGGGAATTTTGTAAAAGATTGCCCGGGGTTCAAAGGCCAACTATCAGGGTCAGGAGCTGGTTCTTCTCAGGGCCAGAAAAGAGATGCTGCAGGAAAGCCCAAAGTCCAAGGAAGGGTATTTGCCATGAATCAACAACAAGCTACCGATGATCCTTCCGTTATTGGAGGTATTGTTTCTGTGTCTAATGTGAGCGCTCGTGCGTTAGTAGATCCAGGATCATCGTATTCTTACATATCTGTGCAATTTGCTTCTTTGCTAAATGCTGTATTTGAGTCTCTACCTTATGTGCTAGAGGTGTCGACCCCTATAGGAGAATGTTTGGTGACCAATAGAGTGTTTCGTGCTTGTGATGTGCTTATATGTGGTCGTGTCTTGTGTGCGGACTTGGTAGTCCTTCCGATTCAAGACTTTGATGTTATTTTGGGTATAGATTGGTTGAGCAAGTTTCATGCTTCTGTTGATTGTCGTAAGAAAGTTGTTACTTTTTCTATTCCCAATGTGCCTAAGTTTGTTTTTGAGGCTAGTCCTTTGAGTAGAAAAATTCGTTTAATTTCTTATGTGAAAGCGAGAAAATTATTGCACCGTGGTTGTGAGGGTTACTTGGCTAGTGTGCTTGATACCAAGAAAGAATCACCCGGTTTGGAAAGTGTTCGGGTAGTTAGAGAATTTCCTGACGTTTTCTCTTCTGAGTACGATATGCCGCCCGATCGAGAGATAGAGTTCTGTATAGATCTTCTTCCAGGTACAGCTCCGATCTCGAAAGCACCTTATAGAATGGCCCCGGCAGAGTTGAAACAATTGAAGGTTCAGTTGCAGGAGTTGCTTGATAGAGGGTTTATTCGACCTAGTGTTTCCCCGTGGGGAGCACCGGTTTTGTTTGTGAGAAAGAAAGACGATTCGTTGAGGTTGTGTATTGATTACCGAAAGTTAAACCAGGTAACGGTGAAGAACAAATATCCTTTACCGCATATTGATGATTTATTCGATCAACTTCAAGGGTCGGTAGTATTTTCTAAACTTGATTTGAGGAGTGGGCACCATCAACTGAAGATTCGATCGGATGATATTCCAAAGACTTCTTTTCGCACTCGTTATGGTCATTATGAATTCTTGGTTATGCCGTTTGGGTTGACTAATGCACCGGCCGTGTTTATGGATTTGATGAACCGAATCTTCCATCATTATCTTGACTCGTTTGTAGTGGTTTTCATCGATGATATTCTTGTCTATTCTAAATCTCGAGAGGAACACGAGCAACATCTGAGGACAGTTTTATCAGTTCTTACAAAGGAAAGGTTGTTCGCGAAGTTTAGTAAGTGTGAATTTTGGCTCGAGAAAGTTTCTTTTCTGGGGCATGTTATTTCTAAAGATGGGATTTCTGTGGATCCTTCGAAGATAGAAGCTATTGTTGATTGGAAGAGACCCGAGACAGTGACTGAGATCAGAAGTTTTCTGGGGTTAGCCGGATATTACAGGAGGTTTATAGAAGGGTTTTCGCGGATTGCTACACCGATGACACAGTTGACCCGAAAGAATGTTCCGTTTGGGTGGACCGAGAAATGTGATAACAGTTTTGAGGAGTTGAAGAAGAGGTTGACTACTGCACCGATTCTTGCATTACCGAATGGGAACGACGACTTAGTGATTTATAGTGATGCATCGAAGGAAGGCTTGGGTTGTGTTTTAATGCAAAATGGGAAAGTGATCGCGTATGCTTCGAGGAAGTTGAGCCCGAGTGAACAAAATTATCCTACTCACGATATTGAATTGGCTGCTATCGTATTTACTCTTCAGAAATGGAAACACTACCTTTACGGAGCGAAATTTGAGATTTTCACGGATCACAAGAGTTTGAAGTATCTTTTCTCTCAGAAGGAACTTAATAACCGACAGCGTCGATGGATGGAACTTTTGAAGGACTATGATTGTAAGATATCCTATCATCCCGGGAAAGCAAATGTTGTAGCCGATGCGATTAGTAGAAAATCTTATGTAGCTTAGATGATGGTTCGAGAGTGGAAAATGCTTGAGGATGTTCGAGATTGGTGTCCTCGTGAATCGAGACATGGGGCTATTTTTGCTAATATTAGGGTATCTCCGACCCTAATTCAAAGAATAAAGGAAGCTCAGAAAGAAGATCCCGAGTTAGTGAAAGTAATGGGTAAAATGAAAGAGAAGAACTTCGAGGATTTTTCTATCAGTCCGGTTGGAGTATTGACTTTTCGTGGACGGTTGTGTGTACCCGACGTTGATGGAATAACGAAGTAAGTTTTAGATGAAGGTCATAAATCGAGGTATACTATTCATCCGGGTAGTACGAAGATGTACCAAGATCTGAAACAACAATTTTGGTGGAACAACATGAAGAGAGAAATAGCTGAGTATGTATCAAAGTGTTTAACTTGTCAGCAGGTCAAAGCCGAGCATCAGAGACCCGCAGGACTACTTCAACCATTAGAGATTCCGGAGTGGAAATGGGAACATGTGACTATGGATTTTGTTACGGGACTACCTCGTACCCGTCGGAAGTTTGACAGTGTTTGGGTGATCGTGGATAGATTGACCAAGAGTGCTCATTTATTACCGATTCATATCAGATACTCGATGGAGAAACTTGCTACCCTTTATATGAATGAGATTGTGAGATTGCATGGGGTTCCGGTTAGCATTGTGTCGGATCGTGATCCGAGGTTTACTTCTAGATTCTAGAAAGCGTTACAGGAAGCTTTGGGTACCAATTTGAGATTCAATACAGCTTTTCACCCTCAGACTGACGGTCAATCCGAGAGGACTATTCAGATTTTAGAGGATATGTTGCGAGCTTGTTCGATAGACTTTTCTGATTCTTGGGATGTTCATTTACCTCTAGTGGAGTTTTCTTATAATAACAGTTATCAGGCTAGTATCGAGATGGCTCCTTACGAGGCTTTATATGGGAGAAAGTGTAGATCGCCTATTTGTTGGGATGAAATCGGGGAAGCAAAGATATGGGGTATCGACTTGGTTCAGAATTCAGTTGAGAAAGTCAAAGTTATTCGGGATCGATTGAAGACAGCCCAGAGTCGACATAAGAGCTATGCGGACCACCGAAGACGTGATCTTAATTTTCAGACCGGAGATTTTGTGTTCTTAAAGGTGTCTCCGAAGGTTGGTATTCTAAGGTTTGGGAATAAAGGTAAATTGGCTCCGAGGTTTATAGGGCCGTTCGAGATTTTGGAAAAAGTGGGACTTCTTGCTTATCGACTTGCATTGCCATCTTCTCTTGACCGGTTGCATAATTTTTTCCATGTTTCCATGCTTCGGAAGTATTTGCATGACCCATCTCACGTGTTACCAAGGGTACCCGAGGATATAGAGCCTGACATGTCATATGAGGAACGACTGGTTCGGATTCTAGATACTAAAGTCCAAGAGTTGAGGAATAAAAGAATTGCGTTGGTTAGAGTGCTATGGAGGAATCACAATGTCGAAGAGTCGACGTGGGAGCTTCGAGGAGAGATGGAACGGAAATATCCGTGGCTTTTTGTTTCGGGTAAGTACCTTTAAAATTCGGGTCGAATTTTCTTTAAGGAGGAGTGAATGTCACGACCCGAAAACCCGTCTCTATTTTATTATTAAATAATTAATTATTTATCTATTTATTTGATTATTTATTTATGTGCGCATTCTATATCTCATAATATTAATTTGTGTCTAGCATTATTTGGTTGATTTTGTATTAAGTGTGTAGTAGGGTTTAAATTAGTAGAAGGGTTATTTGGGTTTATTTGTACTAGGTAGATGAGGAGGGGGCCTAAGTGTAACTTTTTTAAATAATCATCTCCTACTCCCTCCCTACTCCCTTCTCCCTCACCTCACCTCCCTCATTCCTTCTCCCTGCATATCTCTCTCTCTTCCAAGAAAAGGTAAGAAATCCTCCCCTCTTTCTTCCTTCATTTTAGTCATCTTCCTCTCATCTTTTCTTAGTACTCATTTTATGAAATGTGTTTAGATCGTCGATATGATCGTGTAGAGCCAAAAATATTTGAATTTCGTCTCATTCCGTAAAATTCATGTAAGTTTCTTTTCCCCCATTTTTATGCTAAAATGTTCATCTTTAGTGTATGTAATGCTTTAATTCATATATATGTCATTTTGGTTGAGTTTGGAATTTATTTGTATTTTTGTTCATCTTTTGTGATTTTGAGAATCTTGGGATCAAATCTTGGTTTAAGGTTTCTAGATGTTGTTATTTAGGCCCTTACAAGTTTTAGGTTGTTTTGGTTCATGATTATGCTTGGTGGAAAGTTTGGTTGTGGTTGATTTGAGAAATTTGTGAAATGGGTAAGAAAATTGAAGAACCTAGCTGCTGAATCCCTCCCAGCCCGTCGACCAGGCGCCCGCCCGGGTTGAACCAGGCGCCCGCCTACCTGGCCTTTTTCCTTCAGCCAACCTTCTGGTCAAATGAGCGCCCGCCTGACCCCGACCGCGCACCCGCCCGCCCTCTGTTCTGGAAATCTGCCTTTTTGCTTGTTTAAAACTAAGTGGCTTCCCTAGTTTGAGTTTTATTATTCTAATTAACCTAAGTTAACAGCGTGGAACACTTTATTAATTGGAATTGGTTCCTTTGTGAATAAATATGTTATGGAATTTGATTAAGTATCGTTTTGAGAATGTTGGACATCTTTGATGTGTTGTTTGGATTGGTTTACCTTTGTGGCGATTTATTTGGAATGGTTCCCTACTTTGGAATCATTAGTTGTTTATTTAAGCTAGTATTTATTACTTAGAATTTATTTGAAAGTCCAGCTGGTTATTTGTATTCGAGTCAGGCAATGGATAATGCTATAATGGCACAAGCCAAGTCCAGTATAGCATCGCCCATTGGTCCTTCTTTCCTCATCCAGATTGGCATTGGTTGGGATGAGCTAGCTTCCTTCGGAAGTAGTCTAGCTAACTTTTGGAGTATGACTTTGTGTCATGACTCCCGTCCTTTGTGACATGTCACTATTGGTTATGGTTCCGGTACCGGGGTCTTCTCTTCAGCTTTGATGCTACTATGAAGATGTTGATTGGTTGATTGTTGAAGCTGCGCAGCGATCCTTTATTTGGTTCTATCAGTTGGGAAACCTTGGCTAATATCCTTTGTTAATTGTTTATTTTCCGCTGCTATCTGTTAACTGCTATTGCTGTGTGCTATATGTGATTCATTATTGTTTATTGCATCATAGCATGTCATGTAGTTGCATTAGTAACTTATTGAGATTTATCTCACCCCCTTTCTTTTATCTTTGTTTTTCCTTAACCCACCCCAGGAGTTAAGGAATAGTACTCGCTGATCACGAGGAGGACGTCGAGTGTGGAAGTAGCTTTTGGGCAGGTGGTTATTTGGTTTACATTATTTAAATGTAAAACCTTTTGGGAATAGTATTACCAAACATTGACGTCATTAAGAATTGTGTATTTTGTATTTTGGGGTATAAGCTTGTGGAGCTTATGCTAGTTATATTTTGTTGTTGTCAAGCTTGGATTTATAAAACTTGTCCTATCATCTTTTGGTATAAAATGGAATTTTTATCTTCAGTATTTTGGTATTTGTTTGTTAAGTCGACGTCCAGTTCACGTGCCCTTGGCCCGCGGGGTCGGGGTCGCGACATTTCTGGCGCAGGATCTACAATACCTCTGCCTTTGCGTTTTGCCTGCGCAGCCGCCGTTTCAGGTTCAGCAGGCGCATTGGCCTTTGAAGGTTGTGAGGCAGATTTCTTTGCCTTGGGTTGAGGGGCATCATCATCATCATCATCATCATCATTACTATCAACCCAATCTTCCTTGTCTGGGCTGGTGTCCTTGTTCCTGATCTTGCGATAATCACCGCGACCGATTTCACTGCACAGGGAGTAGAGGTGAGAGATGGAATATGTAACACCCCAACTTTTCCCAACTAATAATTAATAACTTAACTTGACAAATTCCCAAAATCAGAATTTCCAACGGTTACAATTAACCACAATTCAAACATTAACCAACATTCAAACTCTAACGGCTAGTACAGGTCACTAGCTCAAACGATAAGTAACAGAAAAATAAAGTCTAAAACTTAACCGTAACAGAAACATAACCACTAACTAACTTTATTAAAAAGACAACCTCTACGCAGCCGAACCTTGTAAGTCTTGAACTGCTTACTTATAACCTGGAGAGAAATAAAATGAAAGGAATGAGCGAACAATGCTCAGCAAGTTCATACGGATTCTCCTCGGGTACTAAGAGGAGATAACCTAAAGGAACGATGACAAAAATTCACAACGAAAGGATAACTCAATGATCAAACAACTCTCAGTTTGAAAACATTTAACTTGATGAAAACAATTCATTTCTTGAAAACACGTGGCTTCAGAGGCAGTTTCCAAAACACAACATTTTTCACAAAACTTTACTTTTCTTTACTTTACTTTACTTCACTTTACTTCATTTAGGGATTAAGCACGCGCTGTACCCAGGGCTCGGGTTTCTACTGACCGCACCCAAAATCGGTATATCATGATAACCTACGTTACTTCATCAAGCAACGCAAAGGGGTCCACATGTTCAACTTAGAACTATGGATAACTGTAGGGGTCCACTTATCCGTTTCGGGATTATGGATAACTCTAATCACTTTACTTATTACAAAACTTCACTTTAAAGAGCTTTTACAAAACAAAGCTTAACTTTACAAACTTTACTTGATCACTTTTTAAAAGATACAGATCTCACTTGGACACCAAGGTTACAAAATCAATCATACACATGATACCCCTATTGAACAATAACAATATCAATAGAGTGGATAACAAAAGACGGAACAATTCGCAGAACAGAATAGTTATTAAAAGACTATCTAGCCACACAGATAGTTTACTTTATAAAAAACAAGGATTGGGAATCCTAATAAAGGATTAAGAATCAATACACAGCTAAGAGCGTAATCCCTTACCTTAGCCTTGCGTTTAACTAGCTCGCTTTGCTCCGCTTGGACAATCTACAAACATGAAATAGTCTAGCCTTAGACATGCGAAAAATACTATTTTACTTCCGTCCCAATTTACTTCTTTTTACTCGATTAACCCCATGGTTTAGTCATCTATAAACTCTTTCCTAGTTAACCAATAACTTTAAGAATGACTACAACACCCCTAGGGTTTTTATTAGTAAATCCCCAACTCTTAATTTCACTATACGAATTACACACACTGATTTCACACTTTCTGCACACACTTACTGAGTACACCTACTGACAGACACACCCACCACTCTGATACACACACACTCTGGTACACCCACTACTCAGATGCACCCACACACACTAAAACACCTTCAACACACACACAGTGTATAGACACATACACACACACACGCACATATCATATACACACACACTACCACGCATAACACACATACACACACAGTAACACGCAAAATACACACACACACGCACACATATATACACACAAGGACACCTTCATTATTCAACAACCCTATTTACAACCCTAATTTCATAGTTTTGTATACCCTAGTTCAACATTAGGGTTAGGGTTTACCACCACCATAATCATCATAATTAGGTTAGTTTAAACGGGGAGAACAAGGTTTAGGGAGTAGGATCGTTACCTTACACGTTTCCCTCTTCTCTCCTCTTTCTTCTTCTTCTTTTCCCTTGGACGTTCTCCCTCTCTGCGATCTCTTCTCTGTCGCCGCCCCTCTCCCTATTCCCGATCTCTGTTTTTTTTTCTTTTGTGATAGAGTAAGAATAATACTAGGGTCTCTAATAATATATACTCTAGGGTTTTAGTTTCCTTAATTAAAAAGGATAACAATAACCTATTGGGTTTTTAATTTCTAAAGCCCAAAATGAGCCCAAGACTTACTCTTAAATAATGAGTCCAAGATAATTAAAAAGAGTTTTACAATTAAATAAAATTATGGCCTAGGGCCGGGTATTACATTCTTACCTCCTTAAAAGAGTTTGGTCCTCCAAACTAAACGTACCTTAAACAACAAAAAAGCGGGATACATATCACGCATTTCACTTTCGAGCTCCCACGTGGCTTCTCTTTCCGTGTGATTGCTCCACTGCACCTTTACGTACGGAATCACTCGCTTTCGCAATAATTGATCTTTACGGTCTACAATCTTTACCGGCTTCTCATCATAACTCAAGTCTTCACGAAAAGGTAACTGTTTGTACTCTATGACGTGGCTCGGGTCAGCTACGTACTTCCTCAACATCGACACGTGAAACACGTTGTGCACACCAGACAGCACACGAGGCAAAGCCAACCTATAGGCTACTGCTCCTATTCGTTCTAGAACTTCAAACGGTCCCCCATATCTAGGACTTAGATTTCCACGAATGCCAAAACGCATGACCCCTTTTGTCGGTGAGGTCTTCAAGAACACGTGATGCCCTACTTGGAACTCCAGATCGCGCATTCGATTATCCGAATACGATTTCTGTCTACTCTGCGCAGTTAACAACCACTTGCGAATCTGTTGAACTTTATCCGCCGTTACTTGAACAATCTCGGGTCCAGTTAATTTCCTCTCACCTACTTCGTCCCAACACGCAGGTGATCTACATTTCCACCCGTACAGAGCTTCATACGGTGCATTCTAATACTAGAGTGGTAACTGTTGTTGTAGGCAAATTCCACTAGTGGTAGATGATCATTCCATGCTCCTTGCCAATCTAACGACGTTGCTCTTAATAGGTCTTCGAGAGTTTGAATCGTTCTTTCTGACTGTCCGTCTGTCTAAGGGTGGAACGCTGTGCTCATAGTTAACTCCGTCCCCAACGCTTTCTGTAAACTCTTCCAGAAATTTGATGTAAATCTCGCATCTCGATCTGACACTATAGAGACCGGTATCCCATGTAACCTCATGATCTCATCCACGTACAACTTAGCTAACCTTTTCAACGAATTAGTCACCTTGATTGCTAGAAAGTGAGCCGATTTAGTGAGCCTATCCACTATGACCCAAATTGCATTATGACCCTTCAACGTCTTAGGAAGTCTAATCACCAGATCCATAGTGATGTGTTCCCACTTCCATTCTGGAATAGGTAACGATTGTTGTCACGACCCGAAATCTAGGCTTTATTTTATTAGTAATTAAATGATTTTTATTTAATTATTTGCTTAATTATTTATTTAAATTATTATTTATTTAAATATTTATGTGTGCGTTTTATGTGTTATAATAAATATGCCTAGCATGTTGTTTGGGTTATTTGGGTTAACGTAGTATTGTTGGGTCTTAATTGGTAGTAGGGAGTGTAGTATTGTGTGTGTGTAGTGTGAGAGAGGGGGCCTAAGTGTAAGTTTTTAAAATAAACCCCCTACTCCCTCCCTACACCTTCCCTCACCTCCTTCTCCCCCCTACACTCCATCTTCTCCCAGCCACTCTCTTCCTCTCTCTAACAATTTGGGTAAGTTTTCTTTCATTGCTTCTCTCCTCATTTTCTTCTTCTTCCTCTCATCTTCTCACATTTCTTAAAACGTGAAACATGTTTAGATCGTCGATAGGGTCGTAGGAAGCCAAAAAGACTCGAAATCCATCAACTTTGAGAATTTGCAAGTAAGTTGCTTTTCCCCCATTTTAATGCTAAAATGTTCATATCATGTTTAGATATTGTTTGATGTGTTACATTTGAAGTTTGGATGAGTTTTGAATTTGTTTGGAATTTATTTGGGTTTTTGATCAAAAATGGTGAAATCTTGAATGTTGGGTTTGATTCTTGATTTTGGTTGTTAAATGTTGTTGTTTGAGTCTTTTTAGACTTATGAGTTGTTTTGGTACATTAGTACACCAGTGGGAATGTTTGATTTTGGGTGGAAATGTGTTTTGGGTATAAAAATGGAAGAACCCATGTTGTTCTTCCCGATTTCTGGCAATCCGGAAGGTTGGCGGCCGCACAAAATTGCCTGGGCGACCGCACGGTCCATTTTGGGCGGCCGCACAGATCTCTGAAAATTTACATTTGTTGTTAAGTTGTGATTGAAGAACACGTTTTGGTCTAAGCCTTGTGTGTCCTTCTAGTTGACCTTAGTGAACATTGTAGTACACTTTAGTGAAGGAATTGGGTTCTTTGTGACCAAGTTTGTGTTTGAAATTCATTAATGATTAATTGGGACTTTGAAGCACCTTTATTGTGTATTGTTGGTTCATTTCATCTTCTTGGTGATTATTTGGCATGATTCCCTACTTTGGAATCCTTTGTTGTTTATCGTGCTAGTATTTTATTACTTAGCCTTTACGTGAAAGTCCAGCTGGTATTTTGTGTCACGACCCGAAATATAGGCTCTATTTTATTAAGTAATTAAATGATTTTTATTTAATTATTTGCTTATTTATTTATTTAAATTATTATTTATTTAAATAATTATGTGTGCATTTTATGTTTCATAATGATTATGCCTGGCATTTTACTTGAGTTATTTGGGCTAGTGTAGAAGTGTTGGGTCCTAATTGCTAGTATGGAGTGTGTGTGTGTAGTGTGAGAGAGGGGGCCTAAGTGTAAGTTTTTAAAATAATTTTCCTACTCCCTCCCTACTCCTCCCTCACCTCCTCCCTCACTCATCCTTCTCCTTCCCAGATAACTCTCTCTCTCTCCAAGCATTGTGGGTAAGTTTTCTTCCTCTTCATCTCTCTTCATTTTCTCCTTCTTCCTCTCATCTTCTCTCATTTCTTAAAACGTGAACCATGTTTAGATCGTCGATAGCATCGTAGGAAGCCAAAAAGATTTGAAATCCGTCAACTTTGAGAAAATTCAAGTAAGTTGCTTTTCCCCCATTTTAATGCTAAAATGTTCATATCATGCTTAGATATTGTTTGATGTGTTCCATTTGAAGTTTGGATGAGTTTTGAATTTGTTTGGAATTTATTTGGGTTTTTGATCAAAAATGGTGAAATCTTGAATGTTGGGTTTGATTCTTGATTTCGAGTGTTAAATGTTGTTTTAGGAGTCTTTTTAGACTTATAAGTCGTTTTGGCACCTTAGTATATGAGTTGGAATGTTGGATTTTGGGTTGATTGTGTTTTGGGTTTGAAAATGGAAGAACCCATGTTGTTCTTCCCGATTTCTGAAAATCCAGAGCATTGTGCGACCGCACAAACTTCCTGGGCGGCCGCGCATCTTTCTGAAAGCTTTTGTTCTTGTTTTGGGACTTTTTGGGCGACCGCACAACCCACTTTGGGCGGCCGCACAGTCCTCTGAAAATTTACATTTGTTAAAGTTGTGTGAATGAAGGTTGCGTTTTGGTCTAAGTCTTGGGTGTCCTCCTAGTTGACCCTAGTGAACCTTGTTGTACACTTTAGTGAGAGAATTGGGTCCTTTGTGATCAAGTTTGTGTTTGAATTTCATTAATGGTGAATTGGGGTTTTGAAGCACCTTTATTGTGCATTGTTTGTTCATTTCATCTTCTTGGTGATTAATTGGCATGATTCCCTACTTTGGAATCCTTGGTTGTTTATCGTGCTAGTATTTTATTACTTAGCATTACGTGAAAGTCCAACTGGTATTTTGTGTGTGTTTGGGCGATGGGAAAGATTATAATGGCAAAGCCAAGTCCATTATAATGTTGACCATTGTTTTGCCCCCTTCTTTACCCTTCTCCAGATTGGCCTTGGAAATGATAAGTCAGCGTTCCTTTGTGAATGTATCTGGCTAGCGGGTATGACTTTGTGTCATGATCCTTGTCCCTTGTGACACTTTTATGTTATTGGTTCCGGTACCGGGGTTTTCTCTTCGGCTTTCATGCTATTATGAAGATGATGATTGGTTGATTATTGAAGCTGCGCAGCGATCCTTTATTTGGATGTTCCGGTTTGGAAAACCTTGGCTATATCCTTGTTATGTGTTTATTTCCGCTGCTATCTGTTCTATGATAATTGCTATGTGCTACGTGATAATTATTATTGTTTATTGCTTATTGCATCATAGCATGTCATGTAGTTGCATTAGTAACTTATTGAGATTTATCTCACCCCCTTTCTTTTATCTTTGTTTTTCCTTAACCCCCCCCAGGTGCTAAGGATTAGTCTCGCTGATCACGAGAGCAAGGATGTCGAGTGTGGATATATTCTTTTGGGGAAAGTTGTATAGGTTGGTTTACATTATATAAATGTGTAACCTTTTGGGGTATTTGTACCAAACATTGACGTCACTAAGAATTTTATATTTGTATTTTATTGAGCATAAACTTGTGGAAGTTTATGATAGTTGTATTTAGTTTTTATCAAACTTGGTTTTGTAAAACTTTGGATCATTACCACCTTTTGGTATAAATGAAATTTTTAACTTCAGTATTTCATAGTTTTGGTTTTAGAGTCGACGTCCAGCTCGCGGTCCCGGGGCCCGCGGGGTCCGGGGTCGCGACATTTTGTGTGTGTTTGGGCGATGGGAAAGATTATAATGGCAAAGCCAAGTCCATTATAATGTTGACCATTGTTTTGCCCCCTTCTTTACCCCTTCTCCAGATTGGCCTTGGAAAGGATAAGTCAGCGTTCCTTTGTGAATGTATCTGGCTAGCGGGCATGACTTTGTGTCATGGTCCTTGTCCCTTGTGACACTTTTATGTTATTGGTTCCGGTACCGGGGTTTTCTCTTCGGCTTTCATGCTATTATGAAGATGATGATTTGTTGATTATTGAAGCTGCGCAGCGATCCTTTATTTGGATGTTCCGGTTTGGAAAACCTTGGCTATATCCTTTGTTATGTGTTTATTTCCGCTGCTATCTGTTATGTGATAAAGGCTATGTGCTATGTGATATTTATTATTGCTTATAGTATATTGCATCATAGCATGTCATGTAGTTGCATTAGTAACTTATTGAGATTTATCTCACCCCCTTTTCTTTTATCTTTGTTTTTCCTTAACCCCCCCTAGGTGCTAAGGATTAGTCTCGCTGATCACGAGAAAGAGGACGTCGAGTGTGGATACATTCTTTTGGGGAAAGTTGTATAGGTTGGTTTACATTATATAAATGTGTAACCTTTTGGGATATTTGTACCAAACATTGACGTCATTAGGATTTATGTATTTGTATTTTGTTAAGCATAAACTGGTGGAAGTTTATGATAGTTGTAAATGGGTTTTTATCAAACATGGTTTTGTAAAACTTTGGATTACCACCTTTTGGTATAAATGAAATTTTTAACTTCGGTATTTCATAGTTTTGGTTGTAGAGTCGACGTCCAGCTCGCGGTCTCGGGGCCCGCGGGGTCCGGGGTCGCGACAGTTGGTATCAGAGCTATGGCATTAGCTCTATGTATAAGTCTAGGTGGATTAGTATGACCTAGGTGGGTAGTAGTGTGCGGAGTGATTAACGGTTGATGTTTTATGCAGGTACTTGTTGACAATGGTTCGTAGAAGGAGTGGTGAAGGTAGTTCCGGTAATGCAAATCAGAATGATACAAGGGATGAAGCACGTGCCATGTTTCAAGGCATGTTTGAGGCGGCCATGAAGGCCATACATGATCAAGGTCCGAGGGTAGAGCAAGCACCACCCCGTTATGGATTGGAGCAATTTCTGAAGTTGAAACCGGTTGAATTCAATGGGGAACCCGATGTTCGGAAAGCTGAGTTATGGATTGAGTCCATGGAGAAGATTTACGATGTGTTTGGGTGTTCGGATGAGGACAACGGTTCGCGGCTTACAAGCTTGTGGGAGCCGCCGAGCATTGGTGGAAGGGTGTCAAAGCTACTTGGGTTGATACTCACACGGTGTATGCGTGGGAGTTGTTTGTGCGCAAATTCAAGGAGCATTTCATTCCGGTTGTTGATCAAAACCGAAAGGAGATTGAGCTTCTCAACCTAGAGCAAGGTGTGTTGTATATAGCACAATACTCGGCGAAGTTCATAGAGTTAGCCCGGTATTGCGACTATTTGGTGAGGACCGAGGAACAAAAGGCTATGAGATTCATTCGGGGATTGAAGACCTCCATCCGTACTCAACTTATTGCGCAACGGATAGTGACTTTTCAAGATGCGGTGGACCGAGCCTATTTGATAGAGCAAGATATTGGGGAGCATAAAAGGAAGACCGAGGTAGCTAACCCGAGTAAGCAAGGAGCGCAGAGCAAGTCGCAACCAAGGATTGATAATCGAGGTAACTTTGGGGGACAATCTCGGTTCCGAGGGAAACCGATCCCAAGGAACCCGGGTACCACTTCCGGGAACCAAGGGAGGCAAATTAGGAAGCCTTGTACCTTTTGTCAAAAGGTAGGCCATGCGGAGGATAGGTGTTGGAAAAAGCAAGGCAAGTGCACCAATTGTGGTGAAATGGGGCACTTTGCGAGAGAGTGCACGAGGTACCGAGGTCAAGCATCCGGGTCAGGAGTTGGTTTTAATCAGGGTCAGAAACGGGATGCCGCCGGGAAGCCCAAAGTTCAAGGGAAGGTTTATGCCATGAATCAACAACAAGCCACCGATGATCCATCCGTTATTGGAGGTATTGTTTCTGTGTCTAATGTGAGCGCACGAGCGTTAGTAGATCCAGGATCATCTCATTCATACATTTCTGTGCAATTTGCTTCCATGTTAAATGCTGCATTCGAGTCTTTACCGTACGTGCTAGAGGTGTCGACCCCTATAGGAGAGTGCTTGATTTCCGATCGAGTCTTTCGTGCTTGTGACGTGGTTATTTGTGGTCGAGTCCTTTGTGCGGATTTGGTAGTTCTTCCTATCCAAGACTTTGATGTCATTTTGGGTATGGATTGGTTGAGCAAGTTTCATGCTTCTGTTGATTGCCGTGAGAAAACTGTTACTTTTTCTATTCCCGATGTGCCTAAATTTGTGTTTGAGGCTTGTCCTCTGAGTAGAAAGGTTCGCCTAATTTCTTTTGTGAAAGCGAGAAAATTATTGCATAGTGGTTGTGAGGGGTATTTGGCTAGTGTTCTTGATACTAGGAAAGAATCCCCTAGTTTTGATAGTGTTCGGGTAGTTCGGGAATTTCCCGATGTTTTCTCTACCGAGTATGATATGCCTCCTGATCGTGAGATTGAGTTTTGTATAGATCTTTTGCCGGGTACGACTCCGATTTCGAAAGCGCCTTATAGGTTAGCTCCCGCAGAATTGAAGGAACTAAAGGTTCAGTTGCAAGAGTTGCTTGATCGAGGGTTTATCCGCCCTAGTGTTTCCCCGTGGGGAGCACCGGTTTTGTTTGTGCGGAAGAAAGATGGTTCGTTGAGATTGTGTATAGATTACCGAAAGTTGAATCAGGTTACGGTGAAGAACAAGTATCCTCTACCGCACATTGATGATTTGTTTGACCAGCTACAAGGGTCCGTGGTTTTCTCTAAACTTGATTTGAGGAGTGGGTACCATCAGTTGAAGGTTTGATCGGAGGATATTCCGAAGACTGCTTTTCGCACTCGTTATGGTCATTATGAGTTATTGGTTATGCCGTTTGGGTTGACTAATGCGCCGGCCGTATTTATGGGTTTGATGAACCGAGTTTTCCATTCTTATCTTGATTCGTTTGTGGTGGTTTTCATCGACGACATTCTTGTTTATTCGAAATCTCGAGAGGAGCACGAGCAGCACTTGAGGACAGTTTTATCCGTTCTTGCGAGGGAGAAATTATTTGCGAAGTTTAGCAAATGCGAGTTTTGGCTCGAGAAGGTTTCATTTCTGGGTCATGTTATTTCGAAAGATGGGATTTCTGTGGACCCGTCAAAGATAGAGGCAATAGTGGATTGGAAGAGACCCGAATCAGTGACCGAGATTCGTAGCTTTCTGGGTTTAGCCGGTTATTACCGAAGATTTATTGAAGGGTTTTCGAGGATTGCTACTCCGATGACTCAGTTGACCCGGAAGAATGTTCCGTTTGTGTGGACCGAGAAATGTGACAAGAGTTTCGAGGAATTGAAGAAGAGGTTAACTACCGCACCGATCTTGACTTTGCCTAATGGGAGCGATGGCCTAGTGATTTTCAGTGATGCTTCGAAAGAGGGTTTGGGTTGTGTGTTGATGCAGAATGGGAAAGTAATTGCGTATGCTTCGAGGAAGTTGACCCCTAGTGAACAGAATTACCCGACTTATGATATGGAGTTGGCGGCTATTGTCTTTGCGTTGCACAAGTGGAAGCACTACCTTTATGGAGCGAAGTTTGAGATTTTTACCGATCACAAGAGTTTGAAGTACCTTTTCTCCCAGAAAGAGTTGAACAACCAACAGCGCCGATGGATGGAATTGTTGAAGGATTATAATTGTACGATTTCCTATCATCCGGGAAAGGCGAATGTGGTAGCCGATGCGATTAGTAGAAAATATTATGTGGCTTCGATGATGGTCCGTGAATGGAAAATGCTTGAGGATATTCGAGATTGGTCTCCTCGTGAATCGAGATATGGGGCTATTTTTGCGAATATTAGGGTGTCTCCGACCCTAGTTCAGAGGATAAAGGAAGCTCAGAAAGAAGATCCCGAGTTGGTGAAGATAATAGGTAAACTGAAAGAAAAGAATTTCGAGGATTTTTCATTGAGCTCGAGTGGAATTTTGACATTCCGTGGTCGTTTGTGTGTTCCAGATGTTGATGGAATTAAACAGAGAGTTCTTGATGAGGGCCACAAATCGAGGTATACTATTCATCCGGGTAGTACGAAGATGTATCAGGATTTGAAGCAACAATTTTGGTGGAATAATATGAAAAGGGAAATAGCCGAGTATGTATCGAGGTGTTTAACGTGTCAGCAGGTCAAAGCCGAGCATCAGAGACCCGCGGGATTACTTCAGCCGTTAGAGATTCCCGAGTGGAAATGGGAGCACGTGACTATGGATTTCGTTACGGGACTGCCTCGTACCCGAAGGAAGTATGACAGTGTTTGGGTAATAGTGGATAGATTGACCAAGAGTGCCCATTTCTTGCCTATTGACATCAGGTATTCGATGGAGAAGCTTGCGACCTTTATATTGATGAGATCGTTAGATTGCATGGGGTTCCGGTTAGCATTGTGTCAGATCGAGACCCGAGTTTTACTTCTAGATTCTGGAAGGCGTTTCAAGAAGCTTTGGGTACAGATTTGCGATTCAGTACAGCTTTTCATCCTCAGACAGACGGTCAATCCGAGAGGACTATTCAGATTTTGGAGGATATGTTACGAGCTTGTGCGATAGACTTTTCTGATTCTTGGGATTCGCACCTACCGTTAGTGGAGTTCTCTTACAACAACAGTTATCAGGATAGTATCGAGATGGCACCGTTTGAGGCCTTGTATGGAAGAAAGTGTAGATCACCTATTTGTTGGGATGAGGTCGGTGAAGCGAAAGTTTTGGGTATTGATTTGCTTCAGGATTCAGTTGAAAAGGTCAAAGTTATCCGGGATAGATTGAAGACAGGCCAGAGCCGACATAAGAGCTACGCAGACAACCGAAGGCGAGATCTTAGTTTTCAGACCGGTGATTTGGTGTTCTTGAAAGTGTCTCCAAAGGTGGGTATTCGTAGGTTTGGGAAGAAAGGCAAATTGGCTCCGAGGTTTATTGGTCCGTTTGAGATTTTGGGAAAGGTTGGACTTCTAGCGTATCGTCTCGCGTTACCGTCATCTTTGGACCGGTTGCACAACGTCTTTCACGTTTCTATGCTTCGGAAGTATGTTCATGATCCATCTCACGTGTTACCGAGGATACCGGAGGATATTGAGCCCGATATGTCTTATGAGGAACGACCGGTTCGGATCTTAGATTCTAAAGTCCAAGAGTTGAGGAGCAAAAGCATTTCATTGGTTCGAGTTCTTTGGAGGAATCATAACATCGAGGAGTCGACGTGGGAGACCCGAGATGAGATCGAGAGGAAATTTCCGTGGCTTTTTGTTTAAGGTAAGTCTCGTTAAAATTCGGGTGAATTTTCTTTAAGGGGGAGTGAATGTCACGACCCAAAATCTAGGCTTTATTTTATTAGTAATTAAATGATTTTTATTTAATTATTTGCTTAATTATTTATTTAAATTATTATTTATTTAAATATTTATGTGTGCGTTTTATGTGTTATAATAAATATGCCTAGCATGTTGTTTGGGTTATTTGGGTTAACGTAGTATTGTTGGGTCTTAATTGGTAGTAGGGAGTGTAGTATTGTGTGTGTGTAGTGTGAGAGAGGGGGCCTAAGTGTAAGTTTTTAAAATAAACCCCCTACTCCCTCCCTACACCTTCCCTCACCTCCTTCTCCCCCCTACACTCCATCTTCTCCCAGCCACTCTCTTCCTCTCTCTAACAATTTGGGTAAGTTTTCTTTCATTGCTTCTCTCCTCATTTTCTTCTTCTTCCTCTCATCTTCTCACATTTCTTAAAACGTGAAACATGTTTAGATCGTCGATAGGGTCGTAGGAAGCCAAAAAGAATCGAAATCCATCAACTTTGAGAATTTGCAAGTAAGTTGCTTTTCCCCCATTTTAATGCTAAAATGTTCATATCATGTTTAGATATTGTTTGATGTGTTACATTTGAAGTTTGGATGAGTTTTGAATTTGTTTGGAATTTATTTGGGTTTTTGATCAAAAATGGTGAAATCTTGAATGTTGGGTTTGATTCTTGATTTTGGTTGTTAAATGTTGTTGTTTGAGTCTTTTTAGACTTATGGGTTGTTTTGGTACATTAGTACACCAGTGGGAATGTTTGATTTTGGGTGGAAATGTGTTTTGGGTATAAAAATGGAAGAACCCATGTTGTTCTTCCCGATTTCTGGCAATCCGGAAGGTTGGGCGGCCGCACAAAATTGCCTGGGCGACCGCACGGTCCATTTTGGGCGGCCGCACAGATCTCTGAAAAATTTACATTTGTTGTTAAGTTGTGATTGAAGAACACGTTTTGGTCTAAGCCTTGTGTGTCCTTCTAGTTGACCTTAGTGAACATTGTAGTACACTTTAGTGAAGGAATTGGGTTCTTTGTGACCAAGTTTGTGTTTGAAATTCATTAATGATTAATTGGGACTTTGAAGCACCTTTATTGTGTATTGTTGGTTCATTTCATCTTCTTGGTGATTATTTGGCATGATTCCCTACTTTGGAATCCTTTGTTGTTTATCGTGCTAGTATTTTATTACTTAGCCTTTACGTGAAAGTCCAGCTGGTATTTTGTGTCACGACCCGAAATATAGGCTCTATTTTATTAAGTAATTAAATGATTTTTATTTAATTATTTGCTTATTTATTTATTTAAATAATTATGTGTGCATTTTATGTTTCATAATGATTATGCCTGGCATTTTACTTGAGTTATTTGGGCTAGTGTAGAAGTGTTGGGTCCTAATTGCTAGTATGGAGTGTGTGTGTGTAGTGTGAGAGAGGGGGCCTAAGTGTAAGTTTTTAAAATAATTTTCCTACTCCCTCCCTACTCCTCCCTCACCTCCTCCCTCACTCATCCTTCTCCTTCCCAGACAACTCTCTCACTCTCCAAGCATTGTGGGTAAGTTTTCTTCCTCTTCATCTCTCTTCATTTTCTCCTTCTTCCTCTCATCTTCTCTCATTTCTTAAAACGTGAACCATGTTTAGATCGTCGATAGCATCGTAGGAAGCCAAAAAGATTTGAAATCCGTCAACTTTGAGAAAATTCAAGTAAGTTGCTTTTCCCCCCATTTTAATGCTAAAATGTTCATATCATGCTTAGATATTGTTTGATGTGTTCCATTTGAAGTTTGGATTAGTAACTTATTGAGATTTATCTCACCCCCTTTTCTTTTATCTTTGTTTTTCCTTAACCCCCCCAGGTGCTAAGGATTAGTCTCGCTGATCACGAGAAAGAGGACGTCGAGTGTGGATACATTCTTTTGGGGAAAGTTGTATAGGTTGGTTTACATTATATAAATGTGTAACCTTTTGGGATATTTGTACCAAACATTGACGTCATTAGGATTTATGTATTTGTATTTTGTTAAGCATAAACTGGTGGAAGTTTATGATAGTTGTAAATGGGTTTTTATCAAACATGGTTTTGTAAAACTTTGGATTACCACCTTTTGGTATAAATGAAATTTTTAACTTCGGTATTTCATAGTTTTGATTTTAGAGTCGACGTCCAGCTCGCGGTCTCGGGGCCCGCGGGGTCCGGGGTCGCGACAATTGTAGCAGTCCCGCGGGTTTCTGGTGTTCACTTTTCACTTGTTGACACACTAAACACTTAGAAACGAATTCCGCTACCTCACTCTTCATATTGTTCCACCAAAAAGATTCCTTTAAGTCCCGGTACATCTTAGTACTCCCAGGGTGAACCGAAAACCTTGAACAGTGAGCCTCCTCGAGAATCTCCCTCTTAATATTTTCATCATTAGGCACCCAAATTCTCGATCGATATCTCATAATCCCGTCATCACTGACACGGAAATATACCATTCCCTTCTTACTGATAACCTTGTGGATTGCTGATAACTCCTCATCCACATTTTGAGCTTCCTTGATTCTCACCAGTAATGTTGGTTGAACACTCATCTGAGCCAAATAACCTTTAACTTTAACCTCTAGCTTTACTATTTCACTATTTCCCAATTCACTTACCCCCTTAGAAATCATAGTCGCTAATGCTCCATGGTTCTTTCTGCTTAACGCATCTACCACCTTATTGGCCTTTCCAGGATGATACAAGATTTTGCAATCATAATCTTTAAGTAACTCTAGCCATCTCCTTTGCCTCATATTCAACTCTTTCTGAGTGAAAATGTACTTAAGACTTTTATGGTCGGTGTAAATCTCACATGGTACCCCATACAAATAGTGCCTCCAAATCTTCAATGCAAACACCACGGCCGCCAATTCCAAATCGTGGGTAGGATAGTTTTTCTCGTGGTTCTTGAGTTGCCTAGACGCATAAGCCAGCACTTTATCATTTTGCATCAACACACAACCCAAACCTTTCAATGAAGCATCACTATAAATCACAAAGCCATCACTGTTTGTTGGTAACGTAAGAACAGGCGCAGACACCAATCGCCCTTTCAATTCTTGAAAAATCTTCTCACAATCGTCTGACCACACAAATCTTGTCCCTTTTGTGGTTAACTTGGTCAATGGTAGAGATAACTTCGAAAACCCTTCTACGAACCTACGGTAGTATCCTGCTAAACCCAAAAAGCTCCTTATCTCACTAACAGAAGTTGGTCTCTCGCAATTAACTATAGCCTCAACCTTTGCAGGGTCAACTGCTATCCCATTCTTAAATACCACATGTCCCAAGAACGCTACTTCCTCAAGCCAGAATTCACACTTCTTAAACTTGTCATACAACTTTTGCTCCCTCAAAATCTGTAATACTAATTTCAAATGCTCTTCATGCTCCTCTTTTGACTCGAATACACCAAGATGTCATCGATGAATACTATTACACACTTGTCCAAATATTCTTGAAACACTCTATTCATAAGCTCCATGAACACAGCAGGCGCATTTGTCAGCCCAAACGGCATTACTAAGAACTCGTAGTGTCCATACCTTGTCCTAAAAGCCGTTTTTGCCACATCTTCCTTTTTCACTCTTAATTGATGGTAACCAGAACGCAGATCAATCTTAGAGAAATAGCATGCACCTTGAAGTTGGTCAAACAAATCATCGATCCTTGACAAAGGATACTTATTCTTAACTGTCACGCGGTTTAACTCCCGATAGTCAATGCATAACCTCATCGACCCATCCTTCTTCTTTACAAATAATACCGGCGCACCCCACGGTAATGCACTCGGTCTAATTAGACCCTTGTCCAAAAGTTCTTGTAACTGCTCCTTTAACTCTTTAAGTTCCGGCGGAGCCATCCTATATGGTTCTCTCGAAATCGGTGCAGTCTCAGGTGCTAGATCTATCGAAAACTCCACTTCTCGCTCCGGCGGTATTCCTGGAAATTCCTCGGGGAAAACATCCTTGAAATCTTTTACTATGGAGAGGGATTCAATGGTCACTTCTTTCTTGTTTGACTCACCAACATACGCAAGAAATCCCTCACAACCTTTCCTTAACAGTTTACGAGCCTTCATTACGGAAATCAGGCCTGTTCGGACTCTTGGTGTCGACCCTTGAAAAGAAAATCCTTCTCCAGAGGGTAATTCAAAATTCACTTCTTTTCTAAAGCAGTCTACTTTGGCATGATACGCAGCCAACCAGTCCATACCTAGGATGATGTCAAAGTCACTGAGATCCAGACATATAAGATCAACCTCGAGTTCTCTATCGCCTATCCTTAGAGGACAACTTTGAAACACTGAAGTAACTGGAATCGACTCCTTAGTCGGGGTATCAATTACCAAGGGTACTTCTAACGCCTTAGGTGACAATTTTAACTATTTTGCCAACTTAGAACTAATCACAGAATAAGTGGCACCAGAATCAATCAAAGCGTATACGTTGCGAGAATATAACTGAAGCGTACCTGCCACCAAGTCATTTGTGGCTCTAGCATCTCTAGCAGTCATGGTGAACACACGCCCCTGACCACCAGTCTTACTTTTGTCTTCCGCCTTCACTCCATGAGTTTGTACATTCTTTTTCGGTTCTGGGCACTTCCACTGCGGATGCCCAATCTTTTCACAGTTATAGCACTTCCTGTCTCTGTACTTGCACGCGTCAGCCTTATAATTGCCATCACACGCAGGGCATACTTCGGCGGTCCGCTGCTCTTTAGCCTTTCCCTTATCGTAAGCGGTTCGGTTTCCAAAGTTCCTGTTCGGGTACTTGTTTGCTGTACGATCATAGCTTCCCTCAGCTTTCCTCTTCCCATGATTGTCATGGTCTCGGTCGTTGAACTTTCCCTTGATCCCAACTGAATCTTTACTAGTAGACTTATCTCCAGACTTCTTATTTTCATCCCTCTTGTTGCGGTACTCATCCGACTCTCTTTCTACAATTCTGGCTCTGTCTAGCACTAACCCATACGTCGCTAACTGCAGAGGCGTGATTCTGTATCAAATTCGATCATTCAGCCCAGCTTCGAACTTCCTGGCCTTTTGCTCCTCGCTGTCGAAGAAGGTCGGTGCAAATTCCAGCAGATCTGTGAACCTTTCACTGTACTCATCTACCGTCTTGTCACCTTGAGTTAAAGTCAGAAACTCTGCCAATCTGGCGTGACGAACACTAGCCGGGTAGTATTTCTCATTGAATACTACTTTAAACCTTTCCCAGGTGAAATTTCCTTCACCCCTAGCCAAAGCTGCTCTCTTTTCTGAATCCCACCAAGTGCGAGCCATACTCCTAAGCATAAATGTTGCAAACACTACCTTTTGCTCTGTGGTACATTCCAAAGTCTCAAAAATGTGCTCCATATCCTTAATCCAGTCCTCCGGCTTCTCCTTTGAGGTACCGGAGAAAGTGTCCGGCTTTCTCCTTTGAAACATTTCCAGCGGGTCTCTCATTGGTACCTGCTGAGGTTGGTTTTGAGGTTGTGCTAGTTGGTTCACCACCTGTCCGATTCCAGCCACGGTTTGGTTCAGTGTTTGCAAAAGGTTCGCCATGTTCGGATCAACATTGCCTTGGTTTCCCGCGTTGCGAGCGTTGCCACGGTTTCCTCTTCCTCTTCCAGACATCTGAAGTTAAGAAAGATTGAATTATAACTGATTGGTGACCCACCACGAAAACGGTTTTACATAGTAATGACAAATGATTTAACTAGGTCGGTTATTTGACCTTACCATTTACTGTTTCATCGAGAGTCTATATTTAACTTGGTCTCATACTAACTTCATGTACATACTTTATATATATATATATATATATATATATATATATATATATATATATATATATATATATATATATATATATATATCGGTCTAACTTTAGACTTTTCACTGCATCGACCTTACTTTAGGTCTTTAACTGTACTAGTCGTTGTACTCAAACGAATTTCAAATCTTTATAGGCCGTCCCCACTGGATTAACTACTAAAATTATTGATAACAATTTCAATCAATTTATACGAGTAGAACTAAATTGAGAACATATAAGATTTGGAGTAACTCAACTCGAAACTAACTTTTATTCCATTGATCGAAACTGAACTAGAACAATGACTAAGTTCTTTATTACTAAACTAAAAGAATACTAAGCTACTAGTAAAAGAATACTAATACTAACTAATCCCCTCATAACTTATGGGGTTACATTCTTCCTAGGTCTACCCCTAGGCCTTTCAGTTGGCACATAAGCTTTCCTTGAACCTCTTGGCCTATGAACCGGTTCTTCCTCCAGTTCTTCATCTTCAATTACAATCGGGGCAGCTTCACTGCCCTCTACAATAATATCAATTTCGGCTGCTTCTTCTTCAGCCACCACATTTTCTGCCACTGGATCTTTGTAGAAATTTCTATAAAATTCCTCCCTTATATTGGCTATTTCTTCGTCCTTTTTGTTCATTGCTTCTTTCAGCTTCTCTACTTCTTCCGTCTTATGCCACCAATCTCTAGTTTGCATCCATCTGTTCCATGTAAAGTCAGTCTCCTTCTTTTCCTTCTTCAGCTGCCCCTTCAGCTTCCTAATCACCCACGCACTCCTTACCAATGACCTTTCTTTGGGTGTTTTTGTCTTCAAACTCAAACCTTTTAAGCCATTTGGTTCGCCCATGATCTACAATAAAACACACAACTATTAGAATCACATATATCCCATAGTGTATACATTCTTAAAGAAAATAACATTCACTTAAGCCATGCCCAAGTACATACTCATCTTCATTTAGAACCTCCCTTTAGGTTCTTTCCTAAAATAGCAATTTTCTATAAAAGGAAAGTTTCCTAACTTAGAAAGTTTCCTAAAATGGAAAGTTTCCCCAAATAGCAGGTTTCCTCAATTAGTGCTTTCCCCAAAAGTACTTTGCTCTTATCAGAGTTATAAAGCCCACAATAGTTAAGTACAACTCTCCCAATAGTCTTAACTTCTAAATTCGAGTCTCCCAAGTAATCCTAAACCGAGGCTCTGATACCAACTGTAACACCCCAACTTTTCCCAACTAATAATTAATAACTTGACAAATTCCAAAAATCAGAATGCCCAACGGTTACAATTAACCACAATTCAAACATTAACCAACATTCAAACTCTAACGGCTAGTACAGGTTACTAGCTCAAACGATAACTAACAGAAAAATAAAGTCTAAAACTTAACCGTAACAAAAACATAACCACTAACTAACTTTATTAAAAAGGCAACCTCTACGCAGCCGAACCTTGTAAGTCTTGAACTGCTTACTTATAACCTGGAGAGAAATAAAATGAAAGGAATGAGCGAACAATGCTCAGCAAGTTCATACGGATTCTCCTCGGGTACTAAGAGGAGATAACCTAAAGGAACGATGACAAGAATTCACAACGAAAGGATAACTCAATGATCAAACAACTCTCAGTTTGAAAACATTTAGCTTGATGAAAACAATTCATTTCTTGAAAACACGTGGCTTCAGAGGCAGTTTCCAAAACACAACATTTTTCACAAAACTTTACTTTTCTTTACTTTACTTTACTTCATTTAGGGATTAAGCACGCGCTGTACCTAGGGCTCGGGTTTCTACTGACCGCACCCAAAATCGGTATATCATGATAACCTACGTTACTTCATCAAGCAACACAAAGGGGTCCACATGTTCAACTTAGAACTATGGATAACTGTAGGGGTTCACTTATCCGTTTTGGGATTATGGATAACTCTAATCACTTTACTTATTACAAAACATCACTTTAAAGAGCTTTTACAAAACAAAGCTTAACTTTACAAACTTTACTTGATCACTTTTTAAAAGATACACATCTCACTTGGACACCAAGGTTACAAAATCAATCATACACATGATACCCCTATTGAACAATAACAATATCAATAGAGTGGATAACAAAAGACGGAACAATTCGCAGAACGGAATAGTTATTAAAAGACTATCTAGCCACACAGATAGTTTACTTTATAAAAACAAAGATTGGGAATCCTAACAAAGGATTAAGAATCAATACACAGCTAAGAGCGTAATCCCTTACCTTAGCCTTGCGTTTAACTAGCTCGCTTTACTCCGCTTGGACAATCTACAAACATGAAATAGTCTAGCCTTAGACATGCGAAAAATACTATTTTACTTCCGTCCCAATTTACTTCTTTTTACTCGATTAACCCCATGGTTTAGTCATCTATAACCTCTTTCCTAGTTAACCAATAACTTTAATAATGACTACAACACCCCTAGGGTTTTTATTAGTCAATCCCCAACTCTTAATTTCACTATACGAATTACACACAATGATTTCACACTTTTTGCACACACTTACTGAGTACACCTACTAACAGACACACCCACCACTCTGATACACACACACTCTGGTACACCCACCACTCAGATGCACCCACACACACTAAAACATCTTCAACACACACATACTGTATAGACACATACACACACATACGCACATATCATACACACACACACTAATACGCAGAACAACACACACACACACACAGTAACACGCAAAACACGCACACACTACATCACACACACACACACACATATATACACACAAGGACACCTTCATTATTCAACAACCCTATTTTACAACCCTAATTTCATAGTTTTGTATACCCTAGTTCAACATTAGGGTTAGGGTTTACCACCACCATAATCATCATAATTAGGTTAGTTTAAACGGGGAGAACAAGGTTTAGGGAGTAGGATCGTTACCTTACACGTTTCCCTCTTCTCTCCTCTTTCTTCTTCTTCTTTTCCCTTGGCCGTTCTCCCTCTCTGCGATCTCTTCTCTGTCGCCGCCCCTCTCCCTATTCCTTAATTAAAAAGGATAACAATAACCTATTGGGTTTTTAATTGCTAAAGCCCAAAATGAGCCCAAGACTTACTCTTAAATAATGAGTCCAAGATAATTAAAAAGAGTTTTACAATTAAATAAAATTATGGCCTAGGGCCGGGTATTACAGAATTGGTCTTGGTTCACAGAACTTTGAGTTCAGGACGCTTCTGTACGAAGGTGCGCAGCTCAGAGACGTTCATTAGATACTTAGATAGTAGCCTACAGTGAGTTCTGTACTTGGCGACTTTCTTATCCATGCGCTTGTCATAACTCTCCGACGCATCCCATAGCTCGTCAAATAGAATAGAGGACCAGTCTAGAGCATCGCCATTATAAACCACAGCGCAATAAGCCCACTGTTTGGAAATGAACTTGCCCTTATTTCCATTTTTGCAGTTTACTGAGTCACCAATAACAGTGCACAGGTGATACATCACCTCACCAAATTCCTTGCAATCATGAACGCTCCACTTCTTTACAAGAGTGGGTTCCCCAACCAGTTTCTGCGCAAGCTTATTTTGTTTTGCTTTAGAATAGACTTCTGGCGCATCATCAACATTGAACCCGCAGAGCTTCTTAAGTGACGCAGGAACAAGGCACACTGAAAAATTCTGAACAACTGAGCGGATAACATCAATCTTTGCTCTAGTTTACTTGTGCGTCATGGTGACTCTCTCTGTGTTTTCAAAGAACTCGTCTGCAAGAGAGGGGACATAGAAGTCCTGATCCAGTGTAAAGAGAGGTAAGATGCCGGAGGAATCCATAAGATGAACAATCCTGCGTCCGACAGCGTCTTTGTGTAGCGCAGCAAGATCTAATTCCCAGCCTTGTAGGAAATAGAAAGAATTCTGCGCAAAACAAGAAATAGTTTAGACAAGAATCACACATGGAGTGAAGCGCATGTGCAGATAGCGCAGATATACGTATGCGCAGCAACTCCATACTAAAAGAACAAGAAAGTAATGCGCACAAACAGGTAAAAAATGCGCAAAAGCAAGTATGCATGCGCAAAAATGCAAACACTTAGAAATTCTTATGCGACCCAAATCATAAGAGAGAAATAAGAACTTGATGAACATAAGAGAGAAATAAGAGCTTGATGAACACGGAATAATAGAACATGAACACGAAGAACACCAAGAACACCAAAAATCAAATATTGACCAAAATGGACAAAAAACATGTCGAAATGACCGCATTGCAAGGACGAAAACAACCATAACAACAAAATTTCCAAAAACATGAGATTAAGCCCAAAAACTGAAGAAAACTGTTCGTCTGCTCAAGATATTTTTGAACGAAAAATTTGCAGAAAACGTGTGAAAGCAGTATTAATCGTGAAATAAGGTAGATATATATGTAGATCAGAGAGAGAAGAACCCAAAACAACAAACGATTTTGAAAATGATTAAAAGATGAGAGAAAAATCGAAAAAGGGAGTTTTAAGAACTCGACACTCAACAATGGCGAATTGACAGAAAATGAGTTCAAGGGTCAGAAATTGTTACCATGTCGTCGACGGTCTTAGCTTCTGGGGGAGGAACCTCTTCAACCGGTTCATGGACCTCAACAACTACCTTAGCTTTTGATTTTCGGGGAGCCATTTAAATGGTACTAGGGTTTTTGAAATGAGGAAGAGAGAGAAGGGATTTGCAGATTTTGAAAGGAAAGTCAAAGAGAAAAGAAAAGGAAATGATTGGGAGGTGGAGAGTAGGTTGCAGAGGAGAGAAAATGATGAATTTTTGAAAGAGGAGAGTGAGCAGGAGAGAGAGAAAGAGAAGAGTCAAAAGGGGATTATACCAAAAAGGGAAAAGGCGCATGACGTCAGCAGCCGGTTTGGTGAAAGACATCGAGTTGGTGAGAAACAGTAGAGGCGCACGATAGCGAAGCGACGTGGCCGAATGGGGAGCGCGCGTGCACAGACCTGACGCGCGCGTGTGTGAGCAGGCTAAGCAGTCACAGTCATATCAACTCCCTCATAAATGTTGCTCAGTAATTCTAACAGGCGCTATCATCAATGGCCGTATGCATTAATGATAATGGGACATGCACAGGGGCAAAAGCGTAATTTCCCAAGAAAATTCAAAAATTAAAGTGAGGGAAAAATCTAATTGCACAAGTACCCTTGTGAACTAAGCGTTGACTTTTCAGTCAGGGACCTATGTGCAATTTCTAATAAATAGAAGACTTACCTGCGATCCATGAAGTGTGCGTATGTTAAAATCATGCGCAGAGCTTAAATAGCACAATAGATTCTATTAAAAACTTAACATATGAGTCATGCGCAAATGAATTACTGCGCATGGGTTGCGCAGAAGCATAGATCTTGACCTATGATGAACACCATCAAGTAAACACAAGATTATTAGTATTAACAGATCATATGGACAAGTTAGCTAAGTTCAAGCATAACCGTTTCTCCTCTCAAGAATACAAATCTCTTTGCGTCAAGAGCCTTTGTAAGGATATTAGCAATTTGATTATCTGTGCCCACATGCTCTAAATGAATGTTTCCTTTTTCCACGTGATCTTTAAGAAAATGATATTTGATGTCGATGTGCTTTGTCTTTGAATGCATGACAGGATTGTTGGAGACTGCTATGGTGGACATATTATCGCAGAAAATTGGACAATTTCCTTCATGAATTCCATAGTCCACCAATTGTTGCTTCATCCATAGGATTTGGCAGCAGCAGCTTCCAGCAGTAATGTATTCGGATTCTGTAGTGGAGATGGACACAGCAGATTGCTTCTTACTTGCCCACGCAACAAGTCAATTTCCAAGGAAATGACAAGTTCCACTTGTGCTCTTTCTGTCAATTGTGCATGCTGCGTAGTCTGCATCTGAATAACCTAGCAAATCGAATTTCAAATCTTTAGTGTACCAAAGTCCAAGGTTAACAGTTCCAGAAAGATAACGAATAATGCGTTTAACAGCAGTTAAGTGCGCTTCTCTAGGGTCTGCTTGATAGCGCGCACAGACACAAACACTAAACATAATATCTGGCCTACTAGCAGTAAGATAAAAAAGAGAGCCAATCATACCTCGATATAAAGTTTGATCAACTTTCTTACCTTTTAAGTCTTTGTCAAGCTTATTGCCTGTGGCCATTGGAGTGTCGTATGCTTTAGCATTCTCAAGTCCAAATTTGTTGATTAAGTCTCTTGTGTATTTGGATTGATTTATGAAGATGCCATCATTCAATTGCTTGATTTGAAGTCCGAGGAAGAATGTGAGTTCTCCCATCATGCTCATCTCAAACTTTCTTTTCATGAGCTTTTCAAAGAGCTTACAAAGTAACTCATTAGTAGATACAAATATAATATCATTGAGATAAATTTGAACAAGTAAAGAGTGATCATTATACTTAGCAATAAAAAGAGTTGTATCGATTTTACCGCGCTTGAAGCCTTTCTCTAGTAGGAATTTTGATAGAGTATCGTACCATGCTCTTGGAGCTTGCTTAAGTCCATACAAAGCTTTCTGAAGCTTGAAGACGTGATTTGGAAATCTGCTATCTTCAAATCCAGGAGGTTGAGCTACGTAGACCATCTCTTGGAGTTCACCGTTGAGAAATGCGCACTTCACATCCATTTGATAAAGTTTGAATTTTTTGTGAGAGGCATAAGCTAAGAAGATTCTGATAGCTTCTAGTCTTCCTACAGGTGCAAAAGTTTCATCATAGTCGATTCCTTCTTCTTGCCTATAGCCTTGTGCAACCAACCTTGCTTTGTTTCTGGTGATGCTTCCATTCTCATCCATCTTGTTTCTGAATACCCATTTTGTACCAATAACTCCTTGGTCATGAGGTCTGGGTACTAAGGTCCAAACCTTGCAGCGCTCAAATTGGTTAAGCTCTTCTTGCATAGCAGTAACCCAGCTTGAATCTTGGAGCGCTTCATCAATCTTCTTTGGTTTGATTTGAGAGATAAATGAGTGATATTCATCATTAAAATTTGATGCTCTCCTAGTACGAACCCCTACATTAAGTGTCACGACCCGAAATATAGGCTCTATTTTATTAGTAATTAAATAATTTTTATTTAATTATTTGCTTAATTATTTATTTAAATTATTATTTATTTAAATAATTGTGTGTGCAATTTATGTGTTATAATATTTATGCCTAGCTTTGTATTGGGTCATTTGTGCTAGTATAGAAGTGTTGGGTCTTAGTTGTTATTGGGAGTATTGAATTGGGTAGTGTAAGGGAGGGGCCCTAATTGTAACTTTTCAAAATAATTTCCCCTACTCCCTATTTCCCTCACCTCCTCCCTCACCCTCACCATTCTTCTCCCAGCACACTTCTCTCTCTCTCTCCAAGGTAAGCATTTTTTTTTTCTTCTTCTTCTCTCTTCATTTTCTCCTTCTTCCTATCATCTTCTCTCATTTCTTAAATCATGAACATTGTTTAGATCGTCGATAGGATCGCGTAGAATCAAAAAGATTTGAAATCCATCAATTTTGAGAATTTGCAAGTAAGTTACTTTTCCCCCATTTTGATGCTAAAATGTTCATATCATGTTTGTATGATGATTAATGTGCCATATTTGAAGTTTGGTTGTATTTTGAATTTATTTGGAATTTTATTTGAGTTTTGGGTAAAAATGGTGAAACTTGAATGTTGGTTTTGATTCTTGGTTTTGGTTTGAAAATGATGTTTGGGTACCTTGGTATGCTTGTTGGAAGTCTTGATTTTGGTTGATTTTGGAATGGTAAGAATTTTGGGGTTGTTTTGGTATGAACTTGGAGAAACCCAGCTGAAATCTTCCCAGTCCGTGGACCAGGCGCCCGCCTGTGTTGACCCAGGCGCCCGCCTACATGACCTTTTCTAATGACCTGACCTTCTGCCAATTCAAGCGCCCGCCTGACCCTATTCCAGGCGCCCGCCTGACCCTATTCCAGGCGCCCGCCCGCCACTGTTCCAGGAATTGACCTTTTTGCTTGTTTAAACTAAACGGCTTAACTAGTTTAGGTTTAATCCTTCTAATTAACTTAAGATAACACCGTGGAACACAAAATTGTGTGGATTTGATTCTTTTGTGAATAAATATGATGTGAATTGTATTTAAGTACCGTTTTGGTAATGTAGTTCATCTTTGATGTGCTGTTTGCATTGGTTGACCTTTGTGGTAACTTAATTTGATTGGTTCCCTACTTTGGAACCTTAAGTTGTTCATTCATGCTAAACTATTATTACTTAGCATTTAATTAGAAGCCCAGCTGGCATATTTGTTGCATTGGGCGATGGGAAGGATTACAATGGCAAAGCCAAGTCCATTATAATGTTGACCATTGTTTTGCCCTTACTATACCCCTTCTCCAGATTGGCCTTGGAAAGGATAAGTCAGCGTTCCTTTGTGAATGTATCTGGCTAGCGGGTATGACTTTGTGTCATGATCCTTGTCCCTTGTGACACTGTTATGGTTATTGGTTCCGGTACCGGGGTTTTCTCTTCGGCTTTCATGCTATTATGAAGATGATGATTGTTGATTATTGAAGCTGCGCAGCGATCCTTTATTTGGATGTTCCGGTTTGGAAAACCTTGGCTATATCCTTTGTTATGTGTTTATTTCCGCTGCTATCTGTTATATGATAATTGCTATGTGCTACGTGATAATTATTATTGTTTATTGCTTCTTGCATCATAGCATGTCATGTAGTTGCATTAGTAACTTATTGAGATTTATCTCACCCCCTTTCTTTTATCTTTGTTTTTTTCCTTAACCCCCCCCCCAGGTGCTAAGGATTAGTCTCGCTGATCACGAGAAAGAGGACGTCGAGTGTGGATACATTCTTTTGGGGAAAGTTGTATAGGTTGGTTTACATTATATAAATGTGTAACCTTTTGGGATATTTGTACCAGATATTGACGTCATTAGGATTTGTGTATTTTGTAACTTTGGTGTATGAACTTGTGGAGTTTGTACTAGTTTTACCTTGTTGTTCAAAATGATTTGTAAACTTTGGATCATTACCTTTTGGTATTAAATGAAATTTTTAACTTCAGTATTTCTGAGTTTTGGTTTTAGAGTTGACGTCCAGATCGCGGTCCCGGGGCCCGCGGGGTCCGGGGTCGCGACATTAAGATCACCAATGATGTTTGTTGTTGGATGATCTCTTACTTCATGAACCTCGGGAGGTAAGTTTGGTTGAGTAGTAGGAATACGAAGATCTTCAATAGGAACTTCATTTGCTTCAGCATCAAGATTATCAAAAGTGATTTGCTGAAGTGGAGAAACATCATGCGCAGGAGGGGGTGTCTGCGCATCAAGAGTCGTCACTTCTGGCGCAGCATCCGGAGTTGGTGCATGAGATGGACTTGCTTGATTCTGATTTTGATTTTGATTTTGATTATCATTCTGTGCAGGTGCAGTTTGAGGCTGCGTACCTGTCTCATCATTCTCAACAGAATTATCAGAATCATTTGGAGCCAAATCTGGCTCAAGGAGAGAATGCTCATCAAAAGTAACATGTACAGATTCTACAATTACTAGAGTAGTTCTATTAAAAACATGAAAAGCTTTAGAATGTTTGGCATACCCAACAAAAATACCTTCATCTGCTTTGGTGTCGAATTTACCTCTATGATCTTTGCCGTTGTAAAGGATATAGCATTTGCAGCCAAATATCTTGAAGAAAGCAATGTTGGGCACTCTTCCTATCCATAGCTCATATGGAATCTTGTGTAGGCTTCGTTGATGAGGGATCTATTCTGAGTAAAGCAAGCAGTGTTGACAGCTTCTCCCCAGAAATACTTTGGAAGCTTTTCTTCTGCTATCATTGTTTTTCCAGCCTCAATCAACATGCGATTCTTTCTTTCCACAACGCCATTTTGTTGAGGAACTCTAGCAGCAGAGAAATTGTGATCAATTCCATGATCATCACAATATTGGGAAACACCGTTATTCTTGAATTCAGTTCCATTGTCTGATCTAACGCTTACGATGTCGTCTTCTTTTTGAGTTTGGAGCCTTCGAAAGAGAGCAGTCAAGATATCATAGCAGTCATCTTTGGATATCATCATTTCTACCCATGTATATCTTGAGTAGTCATCCACCACAACTAAAGTATATTTGTTTCCTCCAATGCTCACGGTGGTGACAGGTCCAAACAAGTCCATGTGAAGCAGTTGTAAACATTTGGAAGTTTAGGACGCAATCTTGCTGGAGAAAGACTGCTTAGGTTGTTTACCGAGCTGGCATGCTGCGCATTTTCTGTCATGATGATCAGCTACTTTGGGAAGTGCTTTGACAAGATTTTCCCGTCCTAGCTTAGCCAAATACTTGAAGTTCAAATGACTTAACCGCTTTTGCCATAGCCAGCTGCTTTCACTTACATTTTTTGCTATAAAACAGAGATTAGTGATTGAATTTATAGAGGTAAGATCAATGATATAAACATTTTCCTTACGAGTCCCTGTGAGCAAAGTGAGTCCGGATGTGCCATCTTTGATATAGCTGCGTTGCAGTGAAGTGACATTCCAAACCTTTATCGCAGAATTGTGATATGGAGAGAAGGTTGTGCTTGAGTCCTTCTACGAGCGCAACTTTCTCAATGCACACTTTATCTTTTCTGATTCTTCCATATCCAACTATGTGCCCTTTGTTGTTGTCTCCAAAAGTTACAGAGGCACCTCTTCCTTCATGCACATCTTCAAGAGCGGTGATATCTCCAGTCATGTATCTAGAACATCCACTGTCGAGATACCATATATGCGCTTTAGCTCGTGAAGAGTGCACAGTGAAGCAGGAGACCTGAAAAATAGACATTAAAAACGCAGGTCCCCTTTATTCTTAGGTCCTAGAGTTAGCAACTTTTGACAATCCACTCCTGTCTGACCTTAGGATTTTTATGTCCCTTGGCATTAGGAGTAAATCGCAAAAGTCATTCTGCAGCCTTGTGACCTAAACCATTACACACAACACAATGATGAAAGCGACTTATAGATTGGGTTTTCACAAACTCTTTACTTTTCTTTGGCTTAGCATTCTGAATTGGAGCAGTTGAACTAGCTTTGACAAATATCATTTTCTGAGGTTTGGGTGCGCTTTTCTTAAGAATGCGCATCTGGCGTTGGGGCGCATGGCTTTCATGCGCATGGCCCTTTTGCGCAGATTTGACATTCGAAGTTGAAGCGCAACCATAGTCAGAATATGAGTTATCATGTGCAGGTTCAACTTTAGCCTTACCCTTGGCTTTCCCAGTTTGCTTCTTTGGGTAGACATATTGGAAATTTTGTCTTTGGACTTTCTTCTGTCCTTTACCCATTGAAGCAGAGTGCTTTGCTTTAGGAATTTCAACAGTTTGTTGGGGTGTAAAATCCTTTTCTCTTTCAGAGCAAACGGCGCATTTAAAGTTGTCACTAGTTGAGAATCCCAAGCCTTCCTTATCTCCACTGGCTTTTTGGGATTCTAGAATTTGATCCATAGTGACACGAGATTTGGTCCATTCATCAGTGATCTTTGTGAGATCAGCTACTTGAGCAGCCAACTCTTCATTTCTTACTTTAAATAACGCATTTTGATCTGTCAAGAAACGGTTCTTTTCAGTAAGAGGAGTCATGCTCTTAATCTACTCCTTAAGGAGGGTGTTTTCAGATTTTAAAAGAGTTTTCTCCGTCTTAAGTTGTGAAATTTCTCCAATTGATAAGTCCACTGCTTCTTTCATAGAATTGAATTTCTTGATTACCTTTTCAGCTTGCTGAAAAATAGACTCGCGCTCAGCAGCAGAGTCGTTCTTTTCTATTACAATTTCAGTAGGAATTTCAAGAGATTCTTTGCGTGGAGGTGCAGCTACAAATTTCTTTGATAGGTCTGCTCTGGCAAATAAGTACTTGCCATTCTGTCTACTTGGAGTCAGATGTCCCATTTCCACCAGTTCTATGATGGTGAGACCTTTTTTCTGAATTGTACTTGGCGCAGCCTTTATGTTCGTGTCGGGATCATTGTCTGAATCGCTATCAGCATCAGCATTAGCCACCAAGCAGAGTAGTCCATCCTCAGAGTCATCATCACTGTCTTCAGTGTCGGTCTCTATCCAAGTCTTCAGTTCCTTTTCTGCGCAGTCTTCTTCAGCAATCATTCCGCGCTGTTTTGATGATATCTGCGCAGTATTTCTCTTCATGTACTCAAATTTTGGAGTAGGGCATTTTGAAGCAAAATGACCGGGCTTTCTGCAGTTGTAGCAGACCAAGTCATCATCTTTCTTTGAGTCTCCGCCACGAGAGAATTTAGCTGGAGCGTTACTTGAGGATCCTGGATTGGAGAATTTCCTGAACTTTTGAAATCGTTTTACGAACATAGCGAAATCATCATCATCCATTTCAAGTAGAGAGGAAGTAGAGACTTTGTCTGAGGTTTGAGCAGGCGCAGGTTCCTTTTGCGCAACATAGGAAACATGTTTTCCTTTGCCTTCAGTTTCGTCAATTCGATCAAGTTTTAGTTCATACACTTTAAGTTAGCGTATAAGCTGCGCAGTGGCCAAGTATCTAGAAATCCAAAATCTTCTAGATGACTTGCCTTGTGCACATATCTGGAACCTAGCGCATCCAAGAATTGAGAATTTACTTCTTTATTAGTGAATGTGGTTCCAAGAGATTTACAAGAGTTTACAACAGCACAGAAGCGATCATAGGTTTGTCTCAAGGTTTCACCTTCCTTTCTCATGAAGCAGTTGAATTTTCTTTGCACCACAAATCTTTTGTTTTCCTTGCTTACTTTGTCTCCATTCACATATCCTTCAATAGCATCCCATAGTTCCTCTGCAGTTCCACCGCTCACAATTTGATTGTGCATGGAGAGGTCTAGAGTGCTAAGAATGATGTTTCTTGCTCTTCTATCATAGCCAACCCATTTATTTTCTTCATCGGTCCATTCCTCTTTGGCCTTCATGATTGTAGGATTGTCCTTGTTGGTAGCAGCATCAGGATTAGCCTTCACTGGGATATAGGGTCCTTCAAGAACGATGTCATGGAGGATCTCGTCGATGGAAGAAAAATGAGTGAGCATGCAGTGCTTCCAGATTTCAAAGTGATCTTCATTCAGCACTGGAACATGTGAATAGTTAGCCATTGCCCAAGATTTTGAATCCATCTTGAATCAGCACCCAAGATGTTAAGCTTGAAAAACAAAACAAGTTTTATGAAGGTGTTTGCTCTGATACCACTTGTTGGTCCCAAAGGGACAACAAGGGTATGAAAATCGCTAGGGGGGGTGAATAGCGTTTTAAAAAATTCTTTTCAAACCTTTTTGCAAAGCAATAGCGTATGCGCACAGTTCTCAAATAAGCTAGGTATAGCACGCAGAGAGAGTGTGAAATGCACAGCGGAAATTTAAGCAGCTACTGCGCAAGAAAAGGCTGCGCAGAGATAAAAACGCACGTGCTAAGTTTTGGCTTAAAGTGTTGGATAAAAAGGATTCTAAGGCAATAAGCAATAACAAACACAGCAGCAATAATAGCAATCTGATAAGATCAAACAAAGCAGTAATTCAAAAATGATTAAGCAGGAAAGAAATAGCGAGAAAAGGGAACAAGCTATTTGGAGAGGTTCGATCGATGAAAGATCTACGTCCTCTACCAAGATGGTTAGTCTTAGATTTTCTAATGGAGAGATTTATATTGATGTGAGGAGCTTTTACAAGATTACAATGCATCAAAACTCAAATCAAAATTTATTCTATGAAGATCAAATCTTAGACTAAACCGGTGTATCTCAAGAAGTTAGATCGATATGATCAAAGCTTCAAGAGGTGTGCGTGTGTGTCAGAAATTCTGGGCTCTAATAATCTATGAGATGAAGAGCACGAAGAATTCTGGGTGATACAAGGCTTTAGGATCTGGGCAGGAGTTTGAAGGTATGAAGGTTTGAAGGTTGATCTTGAATCTGGGAATATAAGCAGCAATCTTCAGAACTTCAAGGAAATTAGTAAGCATGAACTCTAGCAACTTGGAAATGAAGATGAGCAGACTATTTATAGCAGAGAGTTTAAAACTAGCCGTTGGAGCTCCGAGTAAAGACGATGAGCTGGCACAATATGATTGATGAGCAGATGTCCTTTATAGCCGTTGGAGCTCTGATCAAGGTTGATGACCTGGCACAATATGATTGGTGCGCAGGTGATATAGAGCCGTTGGAGACTGAGCATGAAGACCAAATTCAAAAGCTTCTTCTAGAAGCTTGACAGCTGTCTTTGTTTGAAATATTTCTCTTGAGCGCATCTTCATCGTTGGATCTGCTGAGTGTGCTTGCTTTGTCGTTTCTGCACACCTCGGCACTTTAATAAGCGTACATCTTCAAAGCATTTTCCAAGTTAGGTGATCTGAATGTATTGAAAACTGAGCAAGGTAGAAAGCTGCGCAGGAGAGACCTACGCAGTGGTGTCCTGCGCAGAGTAGTCCTGCGCAATGACCACAGTCTTGCTTAGATCTTCATTCCTTTTCGCTCCAAGTCCTATATTCTAAGCCTATACTATAAAATGGACTAAGCTAAAAATTGAAGTTATAAAACTTCTTACATAGGGTCCTAAAGTCCATAAAATATTAATAGGTGATGGTATCAATTAATTCTAACATAAGTAGGAGGTTTAAGAAATAAGCATACCCAACACCATACCCGGCCGGACCAGTCAGTTTCGGCAGAAACTTTCCTAATCCGTTTTCTTGCGGGTTTAGACATAAGTTAACTATTTGGAATAGGTCTAACTTGTATATAAACAGCCCTAATTCGTCCCTAATCAGTACATGTGTTTTTTGCAAGCCTCCAAAGAGTTTTTGAGAGTTATTAGTTGTTCTAAGAAATCCCTAGATTGAAGAACAAGATCAAACACAATTATATTCCATATAGTCATAAATACAATTGAGAAAACGTGTTTCTCAATTTGGTCTAGAAACCAAGATCAAGTGCTCTTGATATTCGTTTGAGGTGTGGATACCGCTAGAGGGTGAAACTCATCATCTTCAAAGTTCGTGTTCAAGCTTTGTGTTCGTGATCAAGTTTCTAAATCCCCACCAAGATCAAAGGTTGAAATTTAAAGGCATCAAGGTTAGTATTCTAGTATTCATATTGTATGTATTTGATATAATCATATGAACGGATCTATGGCTTTGGGTTTCTATTAAAATTTTAAATGCTATTTTCCGCTGCGCATGTTACTCCGAAACCCAACAACTCTTTCCCCATGGCACACATCGAGACTTACATATGGGCTATGGTTCCAAAGAAGGTCTCTCCCAAAGTAATGGCACAATGCTTCCCTCTTACTCTCGAGGGGGCGGCAAAAGATTGGTATGCAACTCTCCCGCTCATAATCCGTCTCGATTGGGACGCCGCCATGCTTGCCTTCAAGAGTCAATACCAAGGCAACACCACTCATCGCCCGACCAAGAAAGGGATCGAGAACACCACCAAAAGGGACAATGAGTCCTTTATTGACTTCACAAGGAGGTGGAATGACAAGCTTGTTGAAATTGTCGAGAGGACTAATACTAAGGAGAAAATGGACATCTTCCTCAAGTGTCTAAAGATTGATCTCCTCACCCACCTAAGTGGGGCTTGCTACGCAGATTTTTCTCAAATGTATGAGGCAGGTGTCCGAATGGATGACTTGCTCAAGGAGATTAAGAATACTGCTCCTAGCTTCCGATACAAGGCCGCCTCTAACTCAACGAAAGAGGCTTCAGCCAATGCCGTCACTAATGACAAGGGGAATTACAAAAGGGTTCCTCCACCACAAGGCAAGAAGTTTCAAAATGATCGTGTCTACACTCCTCTTCAAGGCATGACCATCACTGAAGCCTTCGAAGCACTCAAGGCCAAAGGGCAAGTTGCTCCTCTCTAAGGGTACAAGCCAAATGCAATCCGTGCCAACCATGCCCATCACAAGCATTGTGACTACCATCAACATAGTGGTCATCTTACCAAGGAATGCTTCGTCCTTCGTAATGTCATCCAAGACCTCATCGACAAAAAGGAATTTATAGTTCCCAATGAGGGTGATGTCAATATAATAGAGATAGGAAAGTTTGAGGAGACCACTCATTCAATTCCAATTGTGAATGAGGGCTCTAATGTTATTAATGAAATTGATAGTTCTTGCTACGTTGTGACTTATGATAAGGTAATAAGGGAAGTAATAGAGAATAGGAAGAAGCAAAATGGGAACGTCAACATGGTAACTTGATCCAGAAGAGTCATAGCAAGCAATCCCACTACTTATGCGCCAAGCACCTCTTCTCAAAGATCGCAAGCTCGCGACACTCCCGAAGATCCTTTGTTAACACAACTCAAGAAGACTCAAGCCAATATATTCATTTGGGACCTCATTACATCTTCAAAGAAGCATCGAGATCTTGTCATCAACAATCTCGACGACACATCAGTCTCTCCCGATACAACTCCCGAGGACCTTAATGCTATGATGGGCCACATACATTTTGGCAATGTCATCACTTTCGCCGATATGGACTTGCCACCATTTGGGTCCGATCACAATGAGGCCATCTATCTTAAAGTGAGAGCAAGGGGGAGGCCTATTTCAAGAGTCTTGGTCGACGGTGGCTCCGCACTCAACCTAATGCCTGGCCGAATCATGGGCATACTGGGGCTTAAGAATTCAGATTTTAAACCTTCTACTCAAGTAATCCGAGGTTACGACAGCACTGCCCGCACAGTCATGGGTATGGTAGAAGTAGACATTGAGTTTGGGAGCATGGTTATGTCCGTCCCATTTCAAGTACTCGATGAACCTTCCTCATTCAACTTACTCTTGGGATGACCATGGATACACAGTTCTAATGCCGTCCCTTCAACTCTCCATCAGTGTGTCAAGTTCAAGAATGGGGATGAAATAGTGACCGTCATGGCAGAAAACGTCACTATCCACAGAAATGGGGAACCCGTTCGCCATGTTCAATATGGGTTAGAAGACTCCACCCTCTCCTGCGTCTCAATTAACGCCATCGACAAAGAAGGGGGGAATGGATCATTGACCCTCGGCAATCACAAAGTCCTCCGTATGATGAGGAATATGAACTATTTCCCCGGTCTTGGCCTAGGGAAATACCAACAAGGGAGAATGCAATCCGTAGAGGTCCCTTTCCTCAAGAATAAGTTTGGTTTGGGATATGACCCTTCCAAAGACGACATGAGATATGAGAAAGCTATCAAGAATGAAAAGGCCAAAGCTCGCAGAGAAGGCCGTTACTATGAAATTCCCAACTTGAGGCCTTACCGCAAGACACTAAATGGCTACTTTGTCCGCCAGGGGGGAAGGTGTCCCATACATAATCTTTCCCGACCAATGGGTTAACAGCAAGGACATCAGAAAGCCCGGTCTTGAAATCTTTTCCGATTGTGAGATTCAGAAGCATAAAGAGGAACCTGCTCCTATGTCACCCCGAGAATGGTGGGGGGAAGAAAGTGACCATAGAGTCCGAGACAGAGATTACCGTGGGGGAAGAATTGACTGATCTAGCCTCCATGTTCGAGGAATTCGCCATCATGGATGAGTGCTAAGTAAATGCCATCTCCGACGACACCGACACGGGAAGTGAGCCTATCACCAAGATCAAGCCGAGCTCCGAGCCAATCAACAACTGGTATTCAACAAAGGGGCCCGTGGTATCCGAGGAATTTTTGGTCGAGAAAATGGGTTGCATCCCGCACAAGGTTACAAAGGAAGACTTGTTAACATTCACTTTCGAGTCCGAGAGTGTTTCCGACACCCTCACCCAAGAGGATATGGAGGCAATAGCCGAGCGTGTGTTCCCTTTCTTTGCTAATGAAAAATTTGATCTTTCTGAGTACCCCGAGATTGCAAACTTCATGAATGATGAATTAACTAATAATGAATTTAATGAACTAGTTAATAACGATTCAAATAATGATGAAATAGACCACAAAAACGCAACATACTTAAATGAACTTGCTCAACAGGTCCGTAGTCGTGGTGAAAATGGTCTAGGGCTGATGAAGAATTGTATGTTGTTAATCTGGGTACCGATGAGGAGCCAAAAGAAACCAAGATCGGAAGCTTCTTCAAAGGGGAAGAGAGAGACAAATTGATTGCACTGCTCAGAGAGTTTGTGGATGTATTTGCATGGTCATACAAAGACATGCCGGGTTTAGACAGAAAGGTCGTCGAGCACAAGATTCCGATCAGAGATGACGCTAAGCCAACAAAGCAGAAACTCAGAAAGATCAAGCCAGAATGGTCTTTATAAGTCAAAGAAGAGATAGAGAAGCTTCTCAGTGTGGGCTTCATCAAAGTTATTGAGTAGCCGACATGGCTAGCAAATGTTATGACAGTCAGAAAGGCTAACGACAAGGTCCGTGTTTCTGTAGATTTCCGGTATTTGAACAAAGCTTCTCCAAAGGATGACTTTCCACTACCCAACATCGACATGCTAGTCGACTCCACTGCCGCCTTTGAGGTCCACTCATTTGTGGATGGCTTCGCCGGGTATAATCAGATTCTCATGGCTGAAGAGGATCAACACAAGACTGCTTTCACAAAATCGTGGGGAACCTTTTGCTACACAGTCATGCCATTTGGGTTGAGGAACGCTGGGGCTACTTATCAAAAGGCAGTGACAGACTTGTTCCACGACATGATTCACAAGGAAATTGAGGTCTATGTGGATGACATGATCATCCATTCAAAAGGGACCGACGGTTAACACTTGATCTATCTCCGTAAGTTTTTCGAAAGACTTCGACAACACAAGATGAGGCTCAATCCCGCAAAGTGCACTTTCGGGGTTATCCGAGGCAAAGTTCTTGGCTACATGTCACATAAAGGGGAATTGAAGCAGATCCCTCAAAAATCAAGGAAATCATTGACATGCCTCCTCCAAAGACACATAAAGAAATCAAAGGTTTCATGGGAAGACTTCAGTACATCAGTCGGTTTGTGCACAAACTCACTTCTATGTGTGAGCCAATCTTCAAGTTACTCAAGAAGAACGTGGTTCTAGAATGGACTGACGCTTGCCAAGAAGCTTTCGATCAAGTGAAACATTACTTGACATGCCCTCCAGCTTTTGTTCCACCACACAAGGAGAAGCCTCTCTTGCTCTACCTCACAGTGAATGATGAAGACCTAGGGGCTATGCTAGAACAAGAGCAACGAGACTCCACAAAGGAGAATGCCATTTATTTTGTCAGTCGCCGATTTTAAGGCGGCAAAAAGAACTACTCCGTCTTGGAAAAGTCATGTGCAGCACTGGTTTGGGTCATTCAAAAGCTCAAACACTACATGGAAGCTTTTACGATCAATCTAGTAGCAAAGGTGGACCCGCTCGGCTACATCTTTGAGAAGCCTTTCATGTCAACAAGGATAGTTAAGTGGTATTTCATGCTCGCCGGCTATGATATCACTTACGTCACACTCAAATCCATCAGGGGGAAAGTGTTCAGTGATCAGCTTGCTGAATTTCCGTGTGACGAAGTGAAGGGGGAAGACTTGCAATTTCCCGATAAGTACTTGATTTGCACCACAACCGAGAAAAATAAGTGGAAACGTTTTTTCGATGGCGCATCCAATAAGCACGGTTATGGGATAGGAATGTTGCTTGTCGATCCAAAGGACATCTACACTCCAATTGCAATCCGTCTTGAATTCTAAGCTACCAACAACATTGCTGAATATGAGGCATGTATAGCGGGGCTAGAAGCAGCCCTAGAAATAAATGTCACAGTATGGTCAACACCTTGAGGAGTTAGGTGAACAGTTCCAAGACATCACATTCAATTATTTGCTGAGGGACAAGAACCGCTTTACCGATGCTCTAGCTACTATAGCCTCATTGGTTGAGATGCCCAAAGGAAAAATGGTGAAGGCCTTCAAAATTACAACAAGGACTAGTCCAGCATATTGCATGAGTATTGAGATCAATGAAGTCCAAACAAACCCCCTGTGGTACACAGACATCATGAACTTTCTTAACAATGGCACTTTCCCCGAGAACAGCAATGGGAAGTCTCGAGTAGCATTACAAAATCTAGCTGCGAGGTATGTATTGGTTGGAAACCGAGTATACAAGAGACATCATCAAGGGATCAATCTCTTATGTACAAATGAGACCGAAGATCAAGAGATAATGCAAGAAGGTGAGTGTGGACCCCACATGAATAGGATTATGTTAGCCAAGAAGATACTCCGTATTGGCTATTATTGGACTATAATAGAAAGACACTGCATCGAGAAAGTCAAGAAATGCGCCAAGTGCCAATTCCATGCTAATTTGCAACATGCTCCACCTTTACAATTGTACAACATGACCACACTATGGCCATTCTCTTGTTGGGGCATAGATATCATCAGAAAAGTCCACCCTACGGGAAGCAACGGACAGTTATTCATTCTAGTGGCCGTGGATTATTTCACAAAGTGGGTCAAAGCACAAGCTTACCGAGTTCTCAACGCCAGGAAAGTGGCCGAGTTCGTGAAGAACAACATCATTTGCCGATACGGAGTTCCCCAAGAGATCATCTCCGACAATGGTTCTCACTTTGAGAAAGAAATGGATGCGCTTTTGGTCGATTACAAAATTACCAAGCACAAGTCATCCCCGTACCGCCCCCAAGCTAATGGAGTGGTCGAAGCAGCAAACAAAACGATTGAGGTCATCATACGGAATATGGCTTCAACAGGAAGGGATTGGCCAGAGAAATTACCACTAGCATTGTAGGGCTACCGCACATCAATTCGGTCAGCAACGGGAGAAACCCCATACTCATTGGTTTATGGTTCTGAAGCCGTACTCCCAGTCGAACTCGAAGTTCCCTCTCTATAGGTCTTACTCGAGAACCAAGTCAACGAGGTTGATTGGATGCAAAGTCGATATGAACAACTAGCCCTACTCGATGAAAAGAGGTTAAGAGCATTTGAGCGCACAAGGGCTTATCAACAGAGAATGGCAAAGGCTTTCAATAAGAAGGTGAAGCCTCGAAACATCAAGGTGGGAGATTTGGTCCTAAGACAACATCCTTCCAATGCCATGAATCCCCTTGGGAAATGGGGACCCCGATAGATCGGTCCCATTTTGAAAACACACACACACACACAAGCACTTTCGTTAAATAACATTAGGGAGACTCGGCTTTGTCCGAGGTGGCTTGGGTGACATGAAACTGTTCCCAAGACGTAACCTGACCTCCGAACTAATAGAATCTCTAACTTTTTCTTTTGTTGGGTTAAATAATTAACAAAAGTGGCGACTCCGTTATGTTTTGTGAGATAACCGTGTTCGTCATTTCGCCCCCAAAACACGTCGCGTTTTCCGTGCGCGGGGGCGGGATCCTTACAGTGGTGACTCCGCTAGGGAGTTAAATGTTCTCAAACTTCTTTTTAGAAGATTTGGGGATATTTATGTGTGGGTCAAACTGTAGATACCCCGGGGGACCACGGCTTCGCTAGAGCGCGTGAATTATCCTAGGATGTCTAACTTGTTTTAGATTGTTTAGAGTCGCCACCTATGTTTTGAGGAACATAAGAAAAACCTATTGATAATAGCCTAAGTTTGATTACGAAAACAGAGATTCTTTGTTTTGAGGTTCGGGGGTTAGATTACGAGATGGGAAGTACCGAAACACCCATCTCGCCCAACTAAAGTTGGTCTTGCTTGATCAAAATCTACATGAATGATAACGTTCTTCTTCTTCTTCTTTAAATCATAAAATGGGGTTTTAAAATAGAGTTTGGAATGTAGGAGATAACTCTTTAACCGACCTCAATGAGATGAGGTGATCATTAGAGTTATGTCCCAAAATGATTTGGGTGATTGCACTTTGATAAAACAAAAGGAAAGAGAAAAGAGATGAAGTTAAGAAGAGGAAAGAGATAACTTTACCAAGACTTCAAGAGACTTCAAACACTTCTTGATGAATTCTTTAGAGAAATCCTTTGGAAATGCTTTGTAAGTGTGAAATTTTAGTGTCTTATTGAGAATGTAAGATCGAGAGCCCAAGGTCCAAGGTCCTTGAAAATGGAGGTAAAGGGGGGTTTTTATAGGTGAAAGAGGGATGTTTTTGGTGCCAAAACTCAGTCACCAAGAAATCCTTCCCGGGCAAAATCCTGTAAATTGAGCAAGGGAGAGAATCCTGGCCAGAAATCTGTAACTGACGCTCAGATACGCGCGCTTCCTGCTTTGGGGGCGGGCGGCGCGCGCGTCTGGCTCCTCCTGTCGGAGGCGCGCGACTCAGAGAAGGTAATTTTGACAGAATGGACTAGAAAGTCAGCCCTGTCATTCAGTTTAGTCCCTGGACTTAATGAAGTCAGTCAGGAACTTAACGGAAGTGACAGAGACTAACGAGAAACACTTAAAATGGGGAGAAACACAAGATCAAATGTGCAATCGGGGTGAGCGGTCCAAGGCGGGGGTCTACAGAGCCCCTCGGCGACGTGGATTGCAAAGCAAAACGCGTCGACGAAAGTTAAAAAACACCCGCCGATGACATCACCAAGAAAAAAAAGCAAAGACTCGATGAAAGCAGGAATTTGAAATTGCGAGAGATAGAGGTGCGCTCCCTGTGTGAGCGGCTTTTGTTGATAGAGGGGGTGGCATGATCCGTTAGGTGAACCTGCCGGCTGAATATGTTGAATGAGGCCGTTAGTGAACCTTTTGAAGAGGCCGTTAGTGAACCTTTGAGGACGAATCCGTTAGTGAAATTCGTTGATGAGGCCGTTAGTGAACCTTTGAGGAGGCCGTTAGTGAACCTTTGAGGATGAATCCGTTAGTGAAATTCACTGATGAGGCCGTTGGTGAACCTTTGGAGAAGCCGTTAGTGAACCTTTGAGGACGAATCCGTTAGTGAAATTCGCTGATGAGGCCGTTGGTGAACCTTTGGAGAGGCCGTTAGTGAACCTTTGGAGAGGCCGTTAGTGAACCTTTGAGGAGGCCGTTAGTGAACCTTTGGAGAGGCCGTTAGTGAACCTTTGTTGACGAATCCGTTAGTGAAATTCGTTGATGAGGCCGTTGGTGAACCTTTGGAGAGGCCGTTAGTGAACCTTTGAGGAGACCGTTAGTGAACCTTTGGAGAAGCCGTTAGTAAACCTTTGAGGAGGCCGTTAGTGAACCTTTGTTGATGAATCCGTTAGTGAAATCCGTTGATTGCTTTGAAGTCTCGTGCCACTTAGAGTCACACTTGACTTTTTGAATTGTGGGGTGCGGGCACAGTTGACCGCGACCAGAAAAATGTTCCTGCTGGGGATGAAATGTTGAGATTGACCCTTGAGGGGGGTATAGCACCCGTGACAGAACTTAGGGAGTTCGGAATCCGGAGAAGGACAACCTACTTTTGAGTGGGAGTTTCTATCCTACTTTCAATCTTTGACATGCCTTAAGGGCGGACCAGAAGAAGGTGTGCCCAACTGGGTGTCCGAGGACAGGGGCTGTGTCTTGATTTAGGCTGGAGATCTCTGACAAAGCCTTTTCTGAAGTGATCTAGAGTTGGGAGGCGCGCGCTTTCCTCTGTAGGCTTGGGACGCGCGCGCATTTCAGACCGCTGGCGGGTGGTGTGCGCGTCTGGGAGGCGGAATTCCGAGCTTGACATTTGCTGGCCAAAAGAACCCCCAACAACTATAATATCATCTTCTGTTCGACCACTTGATTCTCACAGCTCCTTTCTACCATTTTTGAACATCATATTATTGCTTAACTTTGCTTGTGATCAACATTTTCCATGGCTTCCAATTCTTTTGCTCTTGATGCCAAGGTTGTTAGTGGGTATGAAAAGGACTTGGGCACTTTTGTGTATTCTTTCAAGACCCATCCCAAGAAGGCCTTTATTAAAGACTTCGGGTTCCGTATTCTTTTCACTTTGCGGACGTTGAAGCCGGATTGGGATTTGTTGAGAGCTGCCGCGGCTTTCTGGGATGGTGACAGCCATACCTTCAACTTTTCAGCTAATGAAATGGTGCCGACTGTTGATGATTTCGGGGCCATCCTTGGCATGCCTTTGGCCGGTCGGATTGCCGTCCCTAAATATCACCGTGGTGCCATTGACTCTTGGGTTGAGTCACTGAATCTCCCTGTTGAGGATGTGAGGAAGATGTTGCACAGTACTGTGATTGACATAACTGAGTTGCCGATGTTCTTCAGTTTACACTCGGAGGATCTGGTGGTTCAATCTTTCAAAAGGAATGCCATGGCCGCTTATCTCTTTAGTGAAGTACTGTTTGTTACACCCTTCGGGACTGCGGATGTGCATTTGGCTGAGATTATTTTGCAAGCCAAGGAGCAACAATTTAGTATAATCCCTCTTATTGTAGGGGAGACGTTGCACGGCCTTGATGAGTTACATAGGACGGACAAGATGTGTCGGGGAAGCCCTTTGCTCTTGACCATATGGCTCCGAGAACACTTCAAGATTTATTCCTCGGATGGTGATTTGTCTCCTTTTGCTGTTCATAGGAGGAAGTTATTGATCCGGGATTTATCTGAAGATGGTTGGAAGAAATTCTTTGCCTCTCGGGTAACCGTCGATATTGAGTGGTGCCCTCCTTCTTGGGGTCTTCGTCCTTTTATGGAATGGACTCTTGGTTTTCAGCACGTGGTTGTACCAGGCTTGAGAGATTCGTCATTTTACCAGCCAGAGCGGGTTCTGCGGCAGTTTGGCCGCCAACAAATGATTCCTTTTCCGAGGGACAGAATGCTTCGTCCAGTTGCTTACATGGGTCCGGACTTCTCAAGTGAGCTTCAGTCGGCTTGGGGAGATGATCGCAACCGTTGGGCTTTTGCTCCTCTGCATCGGGGGAGTGTCTTCCTTCCCGAGAGATACTTGGATTATTTGTTTGGCACCCTTTACCGTGGCATCACTTGGATCGATGTGCTTCGTACCGAGTTGTTGGGAAAGGGTTTTGAGCCTAGCAGCGCTTTGAGATATAGGGAGGCTACTGCTGATTCGAGTAACATTCTCGCTGACCCTTTCGGTACTCCTTTGGATGACTTTTATGCCAGAAGACGTGTTGCAACACAGAAGGTTTCGGTGCGTATCAGTGCTCCTCCGTTACCCAAGAAGAAAAGGATTGAGAGACGATCGGGTGGTCCTTTGAAGGCTAAGAGAAAATTGGATTTTTCTTAGTACCCTAAGAGATTGCAATTAAATTAGACCACTTTGTTTTAGGATTTAATGTTTTGATGTCTTTTGTTGCTCAATAAATCCGTTGTAATGGCTTGAATAATTAATTGAATGAATAAAAATTGCATCTTGTTATTTGAAGTGAATTGGGTATTTTTGATATGTTTTAGACCGCACCCGAAGGTTGCCTACGTTCCTCCAGTTGGGAGGCTCAGGTCTCCGTAGTTCAAACAAACAAAGACCATTTTTTTTTTTGTGTGCACCCTGTTTTTTGCCTAGACGGCCCTTTCGGGTTTTCAATCTAGCGGGCTTCTTTTTGCACGTGCTCTAATTTTTTCCTAGGCCGCCCTTGCGGGTTTTCAACCTAGCGAGCGATTTTTTTTTATGGTCTTTGTTTATTAAGCATAGAACCTCTTGAGCTTGTCGAGGTTGACCTCCTTTGGCAGTTGGTCACCATCTAAATCCACGAGTCGGACTGCGCCGCCGCTTAGTATCTTCTTGACCACGCACGGACCGATCCATCGGGGTCCCCATTTCCCCAGGGGATTCATGGCGTTAGGAGGATGTTGTCTTAAGACCAAATCTCCCACATTGATGTTTCGAGGCTTCACTTTTTTGTTGAAAGCTCTTGCCATCCTTTGCTGATACGCCCTTGTGCGTTCGAGTTCTCTTAGCCTTTTCTCGTCGAGTAAGGCTAGCTGTTCATATCGATTTTGCATCCAGTCGACCTCGTTGACTTGATTCTCGAGGAGGACCCGTAGAGATGGGACTTCAAGTTCGATTGGGAGTACGGCTTCAGAACCATAGACTAATGCATAAGGAGTTTCTCCTGTTGCTGACCGTATTAATGTGCGGTAGGCCCACAATGCTAAAGGTAGCTTCTCGGGCCAATCCCTTCCTGTTGAGGCCATTTTCTTGACGATGGTCTCGATGGTCTAATTTGCTGCTTCAACCGCGCCATTTGCTTGGGGACGGTAAGGAGATGACTTGTTTTTGGTGATCTTGTATTCTACCAAAAGTGCATCCATTTCCTTCTCAAAGTGAGAGCCGTTGTCGGAAATGATTTCATGAGGCACGTCGTATCGGCACATGATATTAATCTTTACAAATTCGGCCACTTTCTTGGCGTTGAGGGTCCGATAGGCTTGTGCTTCGACCCACTTCGTGAAGTAATCGACGGTCACTAGGACGAATGACTGCCCATTGCTTCCGACAGGGTGGACTTTACCGATGATGTCTATCCCCCAACAAGAGAAAGGCCAAGGTGTGACCATGTTGTAAAGTTGTGAGGGTGGAGCATGTTGTAGATTAGCATGGAATTGACACTTGGCACACCTTTTGACTTTCTCGATACAGTCTCGTTCCATAGTGCTCCAATAGTAACCAATGTGGAGTATCTTTTTGACCAGCATAAACCCATTCATGTGGGGTCCACACTCTCCTTCGTGCACTTCACACATTGTTTCTTGAGCTTCGGCCTCATTGGCGCATAAGAGATTGATCCCGTCGTGGTGTCTTTTGTAGACTCGGTCCCCAATCAGTACGTACTGAGAGGCTAGCCTTTGCAGAGCCGCTTGAGAATTCTTATTGCTATTCTCGGGATAAATGCCATCTTTGAGGAAATTCATGATATCCGAATACCACGGGGAGTTTGTTTGAACCTCGTCGATCTCGATACTCATGCAGTACGCCGGACTGTTCCTTCGGGCAACATTGAAAGGCTTCACCATTTTCCCTTTGGGCATTTCGACTAACGAAGCTATAGTGACCAGTGCATCGGCGAAGCGATTTTTATCCCATGGCAGGTAGTTGAAAGTGATCTCTTGGAATTGTCCAACCAATTCTTCAAGGTGCTGACCATACTGTTGGAGGGTCGGGTCTTGGATTTGCCACTTACCCGATTGCTGATTGATAAGGAGCAAAGAGTCACCGAATACTTCTAGTTCCGTGATGTTTCTTTCGAGAGCTGCTTCGAGCCCTGCTATGCATGCTTCGTACTCGGCAATGTTGTTGGTTGCTTCGAATTCTAGACGGATGGCAATGGGAGTGTAGATGTCTTTTGGATCGACAAGCAATACTCCTATACCAAAGCCGTGTTTATTGGCGGCGCCATCGAAAACCAGTTGCCACTTATTTTCCTCGGTTGCAGTACAAATTAAATGCTCATCGGGGAAATGTACATCTTCCCCCTTCACTTCGTCACACGGGAATTCGGCAAGCTGGTCACTAAACACTTTCCCCCTGACGAATTTTAGTGTGACGTAAGTGATATCATAGCCGGCGAGCATGAAGTACCATTTGGCTATTCTTGTTGACATGAAAGACTTCTCGAAGATGTAGCGGAGCGGGTCCACTTTTGCTACTAGCTTGATCGGAAAAGCTTCCATATAGTGTTTGAGCTTTTGAGTGACCCAAACCAATGCTGTCGCGCCCCGACCCGTGGTCCTACTTGGCCCCACGCCCGGGACACGCGAGGAAGACGTCGTAAAGCAACTCTAAGAAAATTTTTCGAAATATATTTTCTTAAAAAGGTTCACACAACCAAAACGTTACCAAAAGTCTTATATGACTAAACAACATTTATTAGACTTGACTACAAGTCACAAAACAAACTTTCTCAAATGAGTACTTAGCCACTTGGCTATAACAAACTTTACTTATAAAATTTACAAACACGAACACCAACCAAAAGAGATGATACAAATAACTGAGTCACGGGTACACTACCCTAAAGGTATTACATTTACATAATGTATCCTTTATACATATCACTTCCCAAAAGTCTTACCAAAGATCTCTTTACCAACGTCCTCCCTGTGCTGTGACCTATTTCCTGGACTCCTTCTTATCTAAAACGGTAAACAAATAAGGGGTGAGAATAAATCTCATTAAGTTACTAAAATGCAACTACATTACATGCTAATATGATGATCATACAGAAACAATATTAACAAATAAGCGTATAACACATAGCACATAACATGAGAGGCTCCCTATCGCCAACCGTCCCATACCGGTTGGAAATAACGACCAACTCATCATGCAACACATAAAACGGAAATAAACACTCATACGTGGATACTGAGCCAAGGTTCTCAAACCAAACAATAGCCATCTGAGAGGCATCAACTGAGCAGCATCGAAGAGCTGAAACGGGTTCCGGAACCAAACAACAACAACAACAACGGGGGGAAAATGACACAAAGTCATAACCCAAAGTGCCCAACCTTTGGCCTAAGGAAGGGGGTTAAAAATGGGAAACCAATGATAGGAGCCTTATAATGTACTTGGCTCGGAGACCATTATAATCCCTATCACTGCCCAACACACACAAAAGTACCAGCTGGACTTTACACGCAAGCACCACATAGAAATACTTGCTTAAACAACAACCAGGGACAATGATTCCAATGTAGGGAACCATGCCAAACACATCAAGAAGATGAATCATTCAACACATCACAAAGTGTTCAACAATGCTCACATAATCAATTACTAACATTTCACAACACTTGTTTTCACAAAGGAACCAATTCTACCATTTTAGTGATCCACAGCAATCATCTAAGTACTTTAGGACACTACCCAAAATCTAGACCAAGATTGACCTCTAAACCCCTTGGTTTGAAAACTCTCAACTTTATCAGAAGACTGGGCGGTCGCCCAAACTGGGCTGTGCGGCCGTCCAAAATGCTCTGCTCCAAGAAGAAAACCCTTCAGATAGATGTGCAGCCGCACGCCCAATTTTGGGCGGCCGCCCACATCACCTGGCAGACCAAAACTTTACCAAAATTCACTCCTTTCATTTACAACCCAAAATTACCAATACTTGCAATCCCTAAACTTTGCAACTTTCACCAAAGCTAAAAACTCAGCCTAAGAACAATACTAACACCAACTTCTATAGCATTCACAACAATAACAAGCTAGGTAACAAGTTCTTACTACTCCTTATGTCCCAAAATTATAAATATAATTAAAACATACCAAAACATTATTTCACAACCTACTAGACATATATAACATGTTTATATCCATTTTATTAGGTACAACAACATTACCATACTTTCCCAATACTACAACACCCATTTGTATTAACATTTCCCACATGCAACAATTTATTACTACTCCCTCCGTTTCACAAATATCATTATAATTTTTAATATACTAATATACCCAATTTAGAATACTTTCATTTCTTTCCCCGTCCCATAAGTAACAGTATAATTTTATAATACATTTATTTAACCTTTAACTAAAGATATTATTTTACCGTCCCACGAGTAGGAGTATAATATATAAAGCATATATAATGTTGCAGCCTCTCATAATTCCCCAAAACCAAAACTACTATACCCATATACTCACTTCCCACAAATAACAAGTCTATAACCAGTTTTACTACTCCCTCTGTGTCAAAATTTACAGGTATACAAAAATTATTACTACTCCCTCCGTCCCAAATTTACAAGTATAAATAAAAGTTATTACTACTCCCTCTGTCCCAAAATTACAAGTATATAAAAGTATACCCAAAACATTATTTTATAACATATAAAGCATATATAGCATACTTATGACCATTTTAACATTTAAAGGGGGGATTAGTAACTTACCTATTTTTCGGAAACGAGTCAAGAAAATTATATTGTTCGGTAGATGTGGTCTACTCAACACCCTGAACATTTATATATTTTTAGATTTAAAAATGGAGTAATAAATTAAAAGAAGGAAAATTAATAAGACCAAACCCTTACCTTAGCTATCTTTCTTCAACAATGGAGGAATTGAGTTTTTGAGAAAGTGATGAGAGGGTAAGGTACAACGCAGGGGAGGGGAAGTGAAGAAGATATCATCAACTACTCTTACCCCATTTTTACACATAACTCATTGCACTTTTAAATTCAACACTTTGGCCCCTAACTTATAATTCCACCAAAGACCCACAATTTTCCCACTAACACTTAACTCCCCTAATAAGCTTTACTACTAACATTTTAACTAACACAAATAATCAAATAAAATGTGCAAATTCCTATAAGATGATGCAACAAATAAAATGCACACATAATTTTAAATTTAAAATTCTCAAAAATATAAAATAATTATAAAATAAATAAAACGGATTTTTGGGGTCGTTACACTCACTCCCCCTTAAAGAAAATTCGACCCGAATTTTAGGATTATTACCTCAACCCTCAAACAACCCAGGATACTTCCTTTAATTTCAATCCCGAAACTCCACACTGAGTTCAATATCCTCTAAAACTTTAGACATATCGGAGAAGAATCATAAACACAATTGCGTAGCATCAACACATGGAATTCATTATCAACCTCGTCGAGAGAAGGAAGTAACACAAGACGATAAACCCAACCTCTAGCTCTTTCCAAAATCTCAAAAGAACTGACATATTAAACAATTCCACGAGAAGTAAAGGTATATCCCTCGAATTCTTAGAATCAACTAAACAAGTTCTCAAGAATCTGAATGGTTATTTTTAACTGACCATCTGACTGAGGGTGAAAGTCATACTAAGTCTCAATTCCGAACCCCAGGCCTTCTGAAATGCTTGCCAAAATCAAGATGTAAATAAGGAACCCATATCTATTACCATGCTCGTAGACATCCATGCTCGTAGACATCCCATGAAATCGAACTATCTTCTGAACAAATAACTGACAACTGATAATTTACTTCCAGATTATTCACAACTCAAGGACTTAGTTGAATACTTAGAATTCCTCGCATCAAACAATTAAAGGTAACTCCTCGAATTTATCTCAATACTCTACTTCTACTTGGATTCATAATTAAATTGGTCTTGTGTATCCCTTCAAGTATCTATAGTTGAACTCCGTTATACATGTTTAATTCCACTAAGTGTTGACTACATACTCTGCTATAGAAGTTAAAATTCCATCACTAGCCACGAACAAAATCTTATTGTCTGTCATTATTCATTCCACGAGTAATTTTCGATAGTTGATATTATTCAATAGAGTAGAAATTTAAAGCTTTCACAATCGCAAAGTCACACCATGCCTCAACTCACGAAGACTCCAAAGTGTTAATTCCTCTAACATTCCCCATTTAGTTTTATCACCCATGAACTATAAGTCAATGAATCCTCTAACACAATACCTTTCCCGATGATATAATATGGTAAACACTTCAAATCCAACTCCATCAAAGTCATTCACTAATGCAATGGATGTATAATCGCAATAAGTCTCAATTTATGGGTAGGATAATTTTGTTGATAAGTAATCAATCTTCTCAAAGCAAACATTGTTACCGTACCATCCTGAAGCAATGCACATCTCAATCACTCTTTAAGGCATCTCTATGAATAATGAATTTATCAAATCCACTATAAGGGTAAGCTTGACATATCCACTAGAAATTAGTAACACTAATCATATCCTCTAGATAACTGTAGTACTAGTTAAATCCATTAAGCAATATCAATACTGAAGTTGTTATCAACTCTCAATTCATCAATTAACACTCGCAACAATTAAACTCGTTCACTCTTACCAATCCATCGAGATAGTGCATCTTTCTGTGTTATGTAGTTAACAGTGTAGCTACCTTAGAAATCCATCAATAAATCCTCAACCCTATGCCTGAGTTGAAACTTTCCTCAAAATAATATATCCTCTAACATGAAGACATTCTGCCCTGATTTTACAAACTGCTATCGCTCTCAAAGAATCAGACTAGGATTACTTATACAATTCAATGTATCCAACAATACCACTGAAGCAGGTGAGAATTCAAACTATATAACTACCATTCATGATGTCCATACCCGATATAAAAGCCATCTTTGAAATATACTCAACTAAAATTCTCAACAAATGATAATCACTTCAAATCAACCACTAAACAATTACTGATCTCTGATGTTGCTCAAAGATAGCACCCAACCACTCAAGATCACCCAAGGTTCTCCTCAAGAACAAGTACCACTCAAGGGAAATAAATTTAAAATCTCACAAGGAAAAGATATCTTTCAATTTAAATGCAAATTTTTCACTACTAACTCCATAAACTAACTACCAGGCACAAGCTTGCAACAACAATTTACAAATTTCTTAATGCCTAAATAGCATGAAAGCTAAACACATATATATACCATGCTTAACTAAAACACACTAGCATATAAAATTCCACCACCATAACATCAAAACCTTGTGATGACAACATCACTAAACCGGCAAATAAAACATGCCCATGAATACGCACATCACAAGTATACGACACTTTATCGGTCGTCTAACACTCCCCCTTAGGAAGACACATCTAACACATAAGGTAATGACTCAGAAGACACATGCAATCAAGAAGCACAATGCACAAACACACAAGTATACGAAGAGCCAGGGTCTATAAGTGTGTGTGCTCTCAAACTAGACATATAAATTATACCTCCAGTCACATTAGAAGAATCTGAAATCTGTTGTTGATTGATGGAAGAAACACGATATTGCACCTTAACCGTTCCTGAAGCATCCCTCTTTTGGCCCCGAGATAACCCAGCTGCACTTCCCGATAACTGATTCTTAAATCTAAAGCAACTCTTCTGAAAGTGACCCAACTGACCACAACTCAAACATTTGCCTTGCTTCTTCCAACATTTTTCTTCTAAATGTCCCATCCTTTGACAGTAGTTACATACTCGTTTACTTCGAGTTCCCCTATTATGCGGCCCTTGAAAAGATGCCCTAGCTTGCGAAGGTGTTCCTTGATATTCTCTACTATCTCTATACTGGGGTTGCGGTTTTACCTGTTCTCCTCGTTTTGTCACATCTGAGGTTTCAATCTTGGTTTTATGCTCCTCTATATCGTCAATGATTTTCATGACAGCTTCAAACATACCTTGGAACAGTGCTCGAACCTCTTCTCTAGCGTTACCCGACCCTGAAGGCCCTGACTGATTCCCTTCGGTGCCAACCATTTTCAATAAGTACCTGCATAAAACTCTCAACGTTACTTACCCTAATACACAACTACCCTCCTAGGTCATTTAGTCATTCTAGACCATCTACAACCTAGCTCTGATACCAACTGTCGCGCCCCGACCCGTGGTCCTACTTGGCCCCACGCCCGGGACACGCGAGGAAGACGTCGTAAAGCAACTCTAAGAAAATTTTTCGAAATATATTTTCTTAAAAAGGTTCACACAACCAAAACGTTACCAAAAGTCTTATATGACTAAACAACATTTATTAGACTTGACTACAAGTCACAAAACAAACTTTCTCAAATGAGTACTTAGCCACTTGGCTATAACAAACTTTACTTATAAAATTTACAAACACGAACACCAACCAAAAGAGATGATACAAATAACTGAGTCACGGGTACACTACCCTAAAGGTATTACATTTACATAATGTATCCTTTATACATATCACTTCCCAAAAGTCTTACCAAAGATCTCTTTACCAACGTCCTCCCTGTGCTGTGACCTATTTCCTGGACTCCTTCTTATCTAAAACGGTAAACAAATAAGGGGTGAGAATAAATCTCATTAAGTTACTAAAATGCAACTACATTACATGCTAATATGATGATCATACAGAAACAATATTAACAAATAAGCGTATAACACATAGCACATAACATGAGAGGCTCCCTATCGCCAACCGTCCCATACCGGTTGGAAATAACGACCAACTCATCATGCAACACATAAAACGGAAATAAACACTCATACGTGGATACTGAGCCAAGGTTCTCAAACCAAACAATAGCCATCTGAGAGGCATCAACTGAGCAGCATCGAAGAGCTGAAACGGGTTCCGGAACCAAACAACAACAACAACAACGGGGGGAAAATGACACAAAGTCATAACCCAAAGTGCCCAACCTTTGGCCTAAGGAAGGGGGTTAAAAATGGGAAACCAATGATAGGAGCCTTATAATGTACTTGGCTCGGAGACCATTATAATCCCTATCACTGCCCAACACACACAAAAGTACCAGCTGGACTTTACACGCAAGCACCACATAGAAATACTTGCTTAAACAACAACCAGGGACAATGATTCCAATGTAGGGAACCATGCCAAACACATCAAGAAGATGAATCATTCAACACATCACAAAGTGTTCAACAATGCTCACATAATCAATTACTAACATTTCACAACACTTGTTTTCACAAAGGAACCAATTCTACCATTTTAGTGATCCACAGCAATCATCTAAGTACTTTAGGACACTACCCAAAATCTAGACCAAGATTGACCTCTAAACCCCTTGGTCTGAAAACTCTCAACTTTATCAGAAGACTGGGCGGTCGCCCAAACTGGGCTGTGCGGCCGCCCAAAATGCTCTGCTCCAAGAAGAAAACCCTTCAGATAGATGTGCGGCCGCACGCCCAATTTTGGGCGGCCGCCCACATCACCTGGCAGACCAAAACTTTACCAAAATTCACTCCTTTCATTTACAACCCAAAATTACCAATACTTGCAATCCCTAAACTTTGCAACTTTCACCAAAGCTAAAAACTCAGCCTAAGAACAATACTAACACCAACTTCTATAGCATTCACAACAATAACAAGCTAGGTAACAAGTTCTTACTACTCCTTATGTCCCAAAATTATAAATATAATTAAAACATACCAAAACATTATTTCACAACCTACTAGACATATATAACATGTTTATATCCATTTTATTAGGTACAACAACATTACCATACTTTCCCAATACTACAACACCCATTTGTATTAACATTTCCCACATGCAACAATTTATTACTACTCCCTCCGTTTCACAAATATCATTATAATTTTTAATATACTAATATACCCAATTTAGAATACTTTCATTTCTTTCCCCGTCCCATAAGTAACAGTATAATTTTATAATACATTTATTTAACCTTTAACTAAAGATATTATTTTACCGTCCCACGAGTAGGAGTATAATATATAAAGCATATATAATGTTGCAGCCTCTCATAATTCCCCAAAACCAAAACTACTATACCCATATACTCACTTCCCACAAATAACAAGTCTATAACCAGTTTTACTACTCCCTCTGTCTCAAAATTTACAGGTATACAAAAATTATTACTACTCCCTCCGTCCCAAATTTACAAGTATAAATAAAAGTTATTACTACTCCCTTTGTCCCAAAATTACAAGTATATAAAAGTATACCCAAAACATTATTTTATAACATATAAAGCATATATAGCATACTTATGACCATTTTAACATTTAAAGGGGGGATTAGTAACTTACCTATTTTTCGGAAACGAGTCAAGAAAATTATATTGTTCGGTAGATGTGGTCTACTCAACACCCTGAACATTTATATATTTTTAGATTTAAAAATGGAGTAATAAATTAAAAGAAGGAAAATTAATAAGACCAAACCCTTACCTTAGCTATCTTTCTTCAACAATGGAGGAATTGAGTTTTTGAGAAAGTGATGAGAGGGTAAGGTACAACGCAGGGGAGGGGAAGTGAAGAAGATATCATCAACTACTCTTACCCCATTTTTACACATAACTCATTGCACTTTTAAATTCAACACTTTGGCCCCTAACTTATAATTCCACTAAAGACCCACAATTTTCCCACTAACACTTAACTCCCCTAATAAGCTTTACTACTAACATTTTAACTAACACAAATAATCAAATAAAATGTGCAAATTCCTATAAGATGATGCAACAAATAAAATGCACACATAATTTTAAATTTAAAATTCTCAAAAATATAAAATAATTATAAAATAAATAAAACGGATTTTTGGGGTCGTTATAAATGCTGCACATGACTTCTCTAAGACAGAGTAGTTCTTTTCGCTTCCTTGGAATCGGCGACTGACAAAATAAATGGCATTCTCCTTTGTGGACTCTCGTTGCTCTTGTGCTAACATAGCCCCTAGGGCTTCATCATTTACAGTGAGATAGAGCAAAAGAGGCTTCTCCTTGTGCGGCGGAACTAGAACAGGAGGGCACGTCAAGTAATGATTCACTTGGTCGAAGGCTTCTTGGCACGTGTCGTTCCATTCTAGAGCCACATTCTTCTTGAGTAGCTTGAAGATTGGCTCCCACATGGAAGTGAGTTGGTGCACAAACTGACTGATGTATTGCAGTCTGCCCATGAAGCCTTTGATCTCTTTCTGCGTCCTTGGGGGAGGCATGTCAATGATTGCCTTGATTTTGGAAGGATCTACTTCAATTCCCCTTTCAGTGACCATAGTCTGCCCATGAAGCCTTTGATCTCTTTCTGCGTCCTTGGGGGAGGCATGTAAATGATTGCCTTGATTTTGGAAGGATCTACTTCAATTCCCCTTTCAGTGACCATATAACTAAGGACTTTGCCTCGGATAACCCCGAACGTGCACTTTGCAGGGTTGAACCTGATCTTGTATTGACGAAGTCTTTCGAAGAACTTGCGGAGATCGATTAAATGTTGATCATCGGTCCCTTTGGAGTGAATGATCATGTCGTCCACATAGACCTCGATTTCTTTGTGAATCATATCGTGCAACAAGTCTGTCATGGCTCTTTGGTAGGAAGCCCCAACGTTTCTTAACCCAAATGGCATGACTGTGTAGCAGAAGGTACCCCACGGTGTTGTGAAGGCTGTCTTATGTTGATCTTCCTCGGCCATGAGAATCTGATTGTACCCAGCGAACCCATCCACGAATGAGCGAACCTCGTAGGCAGCAGTGGAGTCGACCAGCATGTCGTTGTTAGGGAGTGGAAAATCATCCTTTGGGGAAGCTTTGTTCAAATCCCAGAAGTCCACACAAACTCGAACCTTGCCGTTTGCCTTTCTGACTGTCACGATGTTGGCTAACCATGTAGGATACTCGATAACCTTGATGAAACCCACACTGAGGAGCTTCTCAATCTCTTCTTTGACTTGCAGAGACCATTCTGGCTTGATCTTTCTGAGCTTCTGCTATACTGGCTTGGCATCTTCTCTGATCGGAATTCTGTGTTCCGCTACCTTTCTGTCCAAACCCGGCATGTCTTTGTATGACCATGCGAACATATCCACGAACTCCTGTAGTAATGCAGTCAATCTGTCTCTGTCGTCCCCCTTGAAGAAGCTTCCGATCTTAGTTTCTCTTGGCTCTTCTTCAGTACCCAGATTAACAACATGAAATTCTTCGTCAGCCTCTAGACCATTTTCACCACGACTACGGACTTGTTGAGCAAGTTCATTTAAGTATGTTGTGTTTTCGTGGTGTATTTCATCATAATTTGAATCGTTATTAACTTGTTCATTAAGTTCATTATTAGTTAATTCATCATTTATGATGTTTGCAATCTCAGGGTACTCAGAAATATCAAATTTTTCATTAGCAAAGAAAGGAAACACACGCTCGGCTATGGCCTCCATATCCTCTTGGGTGAGGGTATAAGAGACACTCTCGGACTCGAAAGTAAGTGTGAGCCGCTCTTCCTTTGTTGCTGTGCGGGGTATGCAACCCATTTCTTTGACTAGGAATTCTTCGGATACCACGGGCCCTTCGTAGAATACCAATTGTTGATCGGCTCGGAACTTGGCAGGATCTCGCTGATAGTCTCGTTCATGGTGACGGTGCCATGGATGGCGTTGACTTGGCATTCATTTATTATGGCAAGCTCTTCGAACATGGAGGCTAAATCTGTCAGTTCTTCCCCCACGATGATTTCTGTCTCGGACTCTATAGTCACCTTCCTTCCCCACCATTCACGGGGCGACATAGGAGTTGGTTCCCTTCGGATTTCTGGATCTCACAATCGGAGAAGATTTCGAGACCGGGCTTTTTGACACCCTTATTGTTAACCCACGGCTCGGGAAAGATCATGTATGGAACGTCTTCCCCTTGGCGGACAAAATAGCCATTCAACGTCTTGCGGTAAGGCCTTAGATTAGGGACCTCATAACGACGGCCTTCTTTACGAGCTCGGGCCTTTTCATTCTTGATCGCTTGCTCTTTCTTCAAGTCTTCTCTGGAAGGCTCGTACCCCAAACCGAATGTGTTCTTGACAAATGGGACTTGCACAGGATGTAGGATTCCTTGTTGATATTTCCCTAGGCCTAAACCAGGGAAGTAGTCCATATTCCTCATCATGCGGAGGACTTTGTGATTGCTGGGGGTCCATGATCCGTTTCCCCTTCTTTGTCAATGGCGTTAATTGAGACGCCGGAGAGAGTGGAGTCTGGTAAACCATGCTGAACTTGGTGGACGGGCTCACCTTTTCTGTGGATAGTGACGTTTTCGGCCATGACAGTCACTATTTCATCACCATTTCGGATTTTGACACATTGATGGAGAGTTGACGGGACGGCATTAGAACTGTGAATCCATGGTCGACCCAAAAGCAAGTTGAACGAGGCCGGGATGTCAAGCACTTGGAATGGAACGGACATGACCATACTCCCAAACTCAATGTCTATTTTGATCATGCCCATTACTGTACGGGCGGTGCTGTCGTAACCTCGGATTACTTGAGTAGAAGGCTTACTTGAGTAGAAGGCTTCAAATCGGAATCCTTAAGCCCCAGTATGCCCATGATTCTGCTAGGCATGAGGTTGAGTGCGGAACCACCGTCCACTAAAACTCTTGAGATGGGCCTCCCCCTTGCTCGTACCTTGAGGTAAATAGCCTCGTTATGGTCGGAACCAAATGGTGGAAGGTCCATATCGGCAAAGGTGATGACGTTGCCGAAATGAATGTGACCGATCATTGCCGTGAGGTCCTCGGGAGTAGTTTCGGGAGAAACTGATGTATCATCGAGATTACGAATGACAAGATCTCGGTGTTTCTTTGAGGATGCAATGAGGTCCCAAATAGAGATGTTGGCTTGAGTTTTCTTGAGTTGGACAAGTAGAGGATCTTCGGGAGTGTCGCGAGCTTGCGGCCTTTGAGAAGAGGAGCTTGGTGTGGAAGTGGAAGGGTTTCTTGCTATAACTCGACCGGATCGAGTTAGCATGTTGACGTTCCCATCTTGCTTCTTTTTCCTATTATCTAGTACTTCCCTCATTACCTCATCGTAAGTTACAACATAACAAGAATTGTTAAGTTTATTCATAACTTTGGGGTCCCCATTCACAATTGGGATTGAATGGGTGGTCCCCTCGAGTTCTCCTATCTCTATTACATTGACATGTTCGCCATTAGTCACTACAAATTCTTTCTTCTATATGAGATCTTGAATGACATTTCGGAGAACGAAGCATTCCTCGGTGGTGTGGCCACTATATTGGTGGTAGCCACAATATTTGTGGTGAGCATGATTGGGGTGGACCATCTTGGGTTGGTACCCTTGTATGGGTGTGACTTGACCCTTTGTTTTGAGGACTTCGAACACTTCGGTTTGAGTCATGCCTTGGAGAGGCGTGTAGACACGGTCATTTCGAGACTTCTTCCCTTGGGGTGGAGGAACCTTTTTGTAATTCCCCTTATCGATAGTGACGGCGTTGACCGAGGCCTCTTTTGTGGAGTTGGAAGCGGCCTTGTAGCGGTAGCTAGGAGCACTTTTCTTTACTTCTTTGAGCAACTCGTCCATTCGGACCCCCGCCTCATACATTTGGGAGAAATCCGCATAGCAAGCCCCACTTAGGTGGGTGCGGAGATCAATTTTGAGACATTTGAGAAAGATGTCCATTTGCTCCTTGTTATTTGGCCTTTCCACAATCTCGGAGAGTTTATCATTCCATCTCCTTGTGAAGTCGATGAAGGACTCGTGGTCTTGTTGAGTAGTGTTCTCTAGCTCTTTCCTTGTGGGCCGATGAGTGGTGTTGCCTTGGTATTGGTTCTTGAAGGCAAGCATGGCGGAGTCCCAATTAAGACGGACAGTGAGCGGGAGAGTAGCATACCAATCTTTTGCCGCCCCCTCGAGAGTGAGAGGAAAGCATTGAGCCATCACCTTGGGGAGACCTTTTTCGGAACCATTGCCCAAATATAAGTCTCAATGTGAGCTATAGGACAAGAGTTGCCCTTGAATTTGCTTATGTCGGGCATCTTGAACTTATCAAGAAGAGCGGCCATAGTACTCATGAGGATGGATGATTGATAAAGGCTTGTGTCGGAGCCTTTCCCCATGTTGAGCCCATTGAATTTTTGGTCGATGTAGGCCATGATAGAATCCACCATTTTTGGCTCATTGTTCTCGGAACTCGGCTCTCCCATTTTCTTGGTGCGGGTGTTGACATAAGGACTTTTGAACAAACCCTCGGTCCATTCGGATTCGTCATCATCATTCTTGTTCTTCCCCTTGGCAAGATTAGTGAGCTTTTCTTTCATTAGCTCCATCTCGGCCTCGTGGGCCTCCCTTTGGCTGTCGAGGTGGGATTGCCAAATGTCGTCTTTGCTTTGTGCCTCCTTATTAAGGGTGGAGACTTGCTCTTGGAGGAGTTAGACCATGGTTGAAAGTTGTTCGAGAGACATGGTGTTGCTGCTGCCGGTCATGGTTGATGTAGGAGCTGTTGGAGTGATCTCTTCACGGACTAACCGATTTGCCGAATCCCAGTAGACATTGTAAGTACCAATTGAACCTATATTGCAGAAGAGGCCCTTGTCAGTCTTGAGTAATACTTGCGGTCCACGAAGAGGCTTAGAATACACAGTTGGGCACACGACTCGAACCACATAAGAAAAGACTCTTTTTTTTTTATAAGTCGGAGGGAATGGATCCCTTTTGGGGTTTCTAAGAAAATAATGGAATCGTCACACTAGTATATAGACCATCTCGCGGTCCCATATACTCATCGGATTCCATCGCGTTTGTGAATCCTACATGTATCGGGATTAAACTAAATTAATGTAGTAAAGCATACATACGGGGACGGATTTTTATTTTCGTCCAAAAATAACCACTTTTGGGGACAGATTTTTATTGCCTCCGTTTCAAAAAAGTTGGCATGTATGATTTGAAGACATTAGTTTAGGGAAATCTCTGTACATAGAAACCGACTTGAGTCACGGAGTGTTAGACCCTAACTAGAATTGTGTGGCTTGTGCTCGGCTTGAATATGAGGCTCAAAGGTCACCCCGGCATGTAGTCTTGAACTACGCCACGGGCTGAGGTTTACCGCTTCGAAAGAGCCAAGGTCGGGTGGAGCTTGAAACTTTCTAGGACGGGCCTCGACGGGTTTGGGGTTGGACTTGTGCAACTCGATAGTGAGCAGTTCATAGGAATATGTGCATGTAGTGTGAGGTCTTTCAAGTGACAAAACATTTTTTTTTTTCAAAATAAATAAAAAAAAAAAAGAAAACAAATAGGCACATAATTACAACTTTCGAATCACCCGTGTGACCGATAAACTAAAACATAAAATTAAAACAGTCCGAAGTTCAGAATAACCACTGATACAGGCAACTGTGCCCACACCCCCATCATACTGCTCTGTTCTGAGGCCTGTTTCTATTCTGGGAACCACCCAGAAGCGTGCGCCTCTGAGTGTTGATACGAGACGCGTGCGCCTGGCGCGATGCTATTGGGAGGCGCGCGCTTCTGGTCACACCTGTCAGATTGTCAGATTTTGGACTCAAGGGATTGCCCTGGTCCTATGTGTATATTGTAACCCCTGCAGAAATGATTAGTGGAGAATAGCAGAAGAAGAAGATGAAGCACATGAAGAAACGGGCGATTCTGGTCCTTGATGTGGGATGCGCGCGCCTTTGGCTGAAGGGGCCAGAAGCGCGCGCCTCCCCCATCAGGAGTCAAAATGCCCAGAAAAAATGTAGATTTTGATCAGAATGCAAGTTTAACCCTCAAATCTCCCCAGCGGAGTCGCCACTGTAGATACCCCGGGGACCACGGCTTGGCTAGAGCGCGTGAATTATCCTAGGATGTCTAACTTGTTTTAGATTGTTTAGAGTCGCCACCTATGTTTTGAGGAACATAAGAAAAACCTATTGATAATAGACTAAGTTTGATTACGAAAACAGAGATTCTTTGTTTTGAGGTTCGGGGGTTAGATTACGAGATGGGAAGTACCGAAACACCCATCTCGCCCACGAAAGTTGGTCTTGCTTGATCAAAATCTACATGAATGATAACGTTCTTCTTCTTCTTCTTTAAATCATAAAATGGGGTTTTAAAATAGAGTTTGGAATGTAGGAGATAACTCTTTAACCGACCTCAATGAGATGAGGTGATCATTAGAGTCATGTCCCAAAATTATTTGGGTGATTGCACTTTGATAAAACAAAAGGAAAGAGAAAAGAGATGAAGTTAAGAAGAGGAAAGAGATAACTTTACCTAGACTTCAAGAGACTTCAAACACTTCTTGATGAATTCTTTAGAGAAATCCTTTGGAAATGCTTTGTAAGTGTGAAATTTTAGTGTCTTATTGAGAATGTAAGATCGAGAGCCCAAGGTCAAAGGTCCTTGAAAATGGAGGTAAAGGGGGTTTTTTATAGGTGAAAGAGGGATGTTTTTGGTGCCAAAACTCAGTCACCAAGAAATCCTTCCCGGGCAAAATCCTGTAAATTGAGCAAGGGAGAGAATCATGGCCAGAAATCTGTAACTGACGCCCAGAGGCGCGCGCTTCCTGCTTTGGGGGCGGGCAGCGCGCGCGTCTGGCTCCTCCTGTCGGAGGCGCGCGACTCAGAGAAGGCAATTTTGACAGAATGGACTAGAAAGTCAGCCCTGTCATTCAGTATAGTCCCTGGACTTAACGAAGTCAGTCAGGAACTTAACGGAAGTGACAGAGACTAACGAGAAACACTTAAAATGGGAGAAACACACAAGATCAAATGTGCAATCGGGGTGAGAGGTCCAAGGCGGGGTGTCTACACAAACTCCCGTCCCCTGTTTTTCGTTAACTTTTGTGCTTGTTTTGTGTGTGCTGAGTTTCTGTTTGAACTTTCTGGAGTGGAAACTGTTCTGGATGTGCAATAAACTGGGGCTTGATGATCAGAAGATGGAAAAACTGCAAAAAATAATTGCCAGCATTCTATAGCCGTACGGCTATGTTGGGCAGGGAACAGAATGCTCCAAAATTTAACAATTTTGTGCAAGGTAGGAACATTCTATGTCCCTTTGGCTTCTGCTTTCCCAGGTTCCATTTACTGTTTGGTTCGTGCACATTACCTTCCTCTTTTCTAGTCAAAACTTATTTTTTTGAAGCTTGGTTATGTACAAACTTTTGGACATAAATTTTGATTTTCAAAACTTCCTTGTGCATAACCCACTTTGTAAAGGTTTTTGAATTCTTTGTTGTACACAACTTGTTTTGCAAATGATTTTCAAAAGAATTGTTCTTCTTGAAAGATGTTGATTTCAAAGGATTCTTTGGTTGTGCACAATTGTTGTACATGCGAGTTTTGGCTTTGTTCATAAGATTCTTGCTTGATTGCTTTTGTAAATAGCTCGTTCATGCTTGCTCATTGTTGTTGATTATACATTGCTAATAATGTTAAAACGGATTGGAAAATTTCTATTTTGACTCAAAAGGGAACATAAAAGGCTTCACAATACGCGCACTTGACCTTGCACGTTCCAAATACCCTTCAAACCCGGGATGGATGCCACGATGCAGCTTGATTGGTGCTCTTATGCCCTTCTAGCGCGCACGGGTCCATTCCACCTCCCTTTCCGAGCCGAGTCAACCACACTTGTCCGTGACACACAAATACCGTGACTTCGATTGGTTTTTGGTCTAGCTCACATTGCCACATCCTTAATGTGTGTCTAAGGTTAATCATGGCCAAGTTTATGCGCGAGTCATGACTCCTTGTGAAAGCAAGTGTGACCATGGTCAACTTCAACCCGGTCCTTGACTTACGCGTTAATGTTGACCGTAATTAACCTAAGTCACGTATTAAGGATAGGGTGACACCTTGTTGTCGATCCCTAATGAATGGTCCATACTAATCATCCTTAAGCCCAAGGATAAGGTTCGAGAGCCATCATCAAAGATGAGGTTACGCCAGAAGTCCCTTAAGTTCCTAAGACGAATCTCGATCCCAACCGGGGCTTAATCATGATCGGAATGGACCGCACATTGGGAACCTCGTAATGCACTAGACCCTAGGATCGTTAATTTTGGTCAGTGGAAGCCGCTTGCCCTATAGGACCCTTGCCCAGGACAATCCATCCTTTGGAGCGTGCAAGGCAGGTGAAAAACGAGGGGTCTTGTGAATACCCCTTTCCGATGAAGCGACGCATGGGAAGTATCTTGTGATTATTTTTATTTACAAAGGGAATATTCTTAACGACATTAAAATTATGAGAGTCTCCACGCCATTTTAATTAAAGCCAAAACATTGAAAAAAGCATTTTTAGTGGGTTCGGGGGTCAAATTACAACAAGAGAGGAATATTGAACGTTATCACTCCTATTGCCCGAATTGATCGGTCTTTCTATCATGATGAATGTGTTTGTAGTGTGTTAGTGATTTATACCGGATCCGAAGATTGCCTACGTTCCTCTCAGTGTGAGAAGCTCAGGTCAGCGTAGTTCGCAGAGAATTAGAATAGGTAGAAGAATCGGGATCATGCATAATGAGGGGGGAATTACCTAAAGTTTAGGGTTTAGAAGTAGTTCCTAGATCATCCTCGGGTTGATGAACCCTCGATCATCATCGGCTATGAAATAACATGTAATTATGAAGATCACAACCCTAAATATAGCATAAATAAGGTTTAATCTATGAACACGAAGAACATGCGAAGAACATATTATGAACATATGAATGAACATGCAAAGCATATGAAGAAGCTATGAATAAACATGTAAGAACATGAATATAAAAGATCTACATTAAAAATGATGCAAGAACACGAAGAAAAAGTTAGAAAACTTACCTATGTTGGCAAGAAATAAACCTTGATCTTCTTGGAGGTTTGAATGCTAATTAGAGAGAAAATAGTGTTTAAGAACTCCAAAATTCGTATTTAGTGCTCTCAAAATCGGACCCTTAAACCAATGGAATGGAATGGTTTATATAGTAAACTGATGGGAAGATCTGATGGTCAGGATCATCCAGCGCAAGGTTGGCCGCCTGGCCATGACTGAAGCCGGCGACAAGAGTGGCCGCTTGGCCAAGATCAACGCACAGCAAGGTTGGCCGCGTGGCCAAGGTTGCAGGCTGACTTGATTCTTAAGCTAGGGTTTCTGCATGGTTTTAAGGAAACCATTTGTTACCTATTTTGATAGATTTTGTTTAAATGAGATATTTTGGGAATCCGGGACAAGTCTTTGCAAGGTTTCTAATTCCTATAAAGTCCTTGTATTTTTGGGAAAGTCCTAATAAACTCATTTTCAGGTCGGGTACTAACAGTAGCCCCTCGGCGACGCTTCTTTCAAGGCAATGTGGGGTTGACGATAAAAGAAGGATCCGTCTGAAACATGAGTTTCAAAACAGATGAAAGGTAATGGAACGGCTGAACCTTGACAGACGACCTACGTATCCGCGGGGGAATCAAGCCAAACGTAGTTCAAATCTGATGGGAAATTGGGATTGATTGTCCTCTGATGGGGAGCAACGTATTCTGCTGGGGAAAATGCACCTGCTGGGGATGAGAGATGACCATGTCGGTCGGGTGGCTGGACCTTTTCAGGTTTCCTACGTATCCTCCGAGGAATCAAGCCGGTCGTAGTTCAGAGCGATTGGGTATAAAACGAGACATCGGACTTCTGATAGGGATAATAAACCTACGGATACTATCTTGTATGAAGAACGAACATTCGTAAGCAATGAAGTTATTTGGGAAAGATGGAGACTACGTTGTCTAAATAATCCCAAGATGGAATGGTAAACGAATCAGGATCGCCAGGGTTCCTGCCAATTGTGCTAAAGTAATAGATGTTGGATCTCCCGCGAACAGAAACGCCGAGGCTTCTGCCAATCGCGATCGATCAAGGATACATATGTCATAGAGGCGCCGAAGTCTCTACGATCATGCAAATCCTAAAATAGATGCTGGCTCTCGCAAACAGAAACGCCGAGACTTCTGCCAATTACGATTGATCTAGGATGGTATGTCATAGAGGCGCCGAAGTCTCTACGATCATGCAAATCCTAAGCAAATATTTGGTGAAGAATGGAAATTTTAAGGGGCTTTCCGTACCCAAAGGTAACGAATATCAGTCAAAATAGTGCTAAGGGCACTTAAAATGAATTAAAGGGAAAAGATCAAAGGCAATATGGAATTTTATCTGAAGGGACAAGGTTGGCCGCGTGGCCAAACACACTGAATTGCAATAGCGGCCGCGTGGCCAAGACCGCTAGTGGTCAGATCTCCTTCACGCGGATCGCTGATCTGACGGCTGGGGTTGCAAGGGCATAAGTGGCCGCGTGGCCAAGGTGCCGTCGGGCTGACTCTTGGTCACATCACCAGAAACCCTCCCTCTTCTTCTTCTTTTCTTCTTTCTTCTTCTTCCTTCCTCCATTGTTGATGAGTTAGAGAGAGAAAATTGGGTTTCTAAAGAGAAAAAGCTTGGATTTTGATAATCTTGAAGACTTCATTTCACATACTTCTTGAAGCTATGGCAGATTGGATCAATGAGGCGTTATTCAGGGATTTTCCGGGCCAAGGTGGGTATATGCTTCCACAAAAAGAGCAACAAGGAGAGGGGCACGGTTATTCTCAGGGTGAGGGAAATGTAGGGGTTGACCCGGGAGCGGGTTTTGAAGCGGCACCTTTGATTCCACGGGGCGGTTTGAGACCACGAGCGGTGACTCAGAATTATCGCGATAATCTGTTGCGGTCTACGTTCGACCAAGATTATGATTTTTACATCGACTCTGAGCGTCATTGGTTGATGGGGCTTCCGGAGACGCGAGAGGTAAATTTTTGAATTTTCACTCCTCTCCTTCTCGCACATTTGTATGTTTTATGCATAGTATGAAATGCCCGAATAATGGAATGCTAGAATTTAAATTGCTAGAATGGTAACATACCTGTGTTGTGTTTACCTGCAGAGGATCAAGGCTCGTGGGTCCACAGTGACTGTGGGCAAACTGTGGGCGTCCCTGCTGGAGGGACGGGCGGATTGCGTGCTCGGATCGAGGCTATGGGCTTTGGCCCATTCTTTGACAGTGTCCGCATGGTCGGGGCTACCCTAAAGGTGGTAGCGGTGATAGAGGTGTGCCGGGAGTTCTGGTGGGATACCACCCATACCTTCCACTTTAGTTGGGGAGAGATTACCATCACGCCGACGGATTTCGCGGCCATCACAGGGTTGAGGTTTACTGGTACCCCTTTGCCTTTTGATGAGAGCTTGGCGGAGCGGCGGGACTATAGACATGCTCTGCTGGGAGTCGACACTGACCTGGGAGGAGGTGTCAAGGGTTATGGAGTGGAGGCCGGGAAGGTGAACCGCTTGGTGGAGGTGGCTATTGAAGCCTTTGGTACGGGGGAGTATGATTTGGATTGTTTGGTCCGGCTGTTCTTATGGTACAGCTTTTCGGAGATCTTGTTTCCGAGTGGGGCTACTGTCTGCCGGTACTCACTGCTAGGGGCTTTGGTGGACTTGGACCTAGTCGGTGGGATTTCTTGGGGTGGAGCCGGTTTAGCTGAGATTTACCGGGCATTGGACCATTGCTCGAGGGCTAGCTCATCGGCCTTTAACAGGTTTTAGTTCGCCTTTGAGGTATGCTCTTGACTGCCCTTCTTTTTCACATTGTTGAGATTTCTGCTCTATCCTTTGGTCTGAAATATCTTTTTCATTGCATGCACAGGCTTGGGTGTACGAGATATTTGGAGTCGCCCTTTTTCAATTGGTGATGAGCGCCAACAAGGTTGTTCCCATCATGTCGTACTGGTGCAAGGGCAACAGGGCTCCTCCCCGCAGAAACTGGGATAGGAAGACGGTGGATGCTGCTGATCTGAGGAGGGTGTTTTGCGATGTCTGAGCCCGTCGGGGTTAGATTTTATCCATGGAGTCCGGCCAATGAGGCGTCGGTGGGTCCCTATGTTGTGGAATTGACCACTTCTAGGGTTCTGCTTGTGGGTCTCACCGGGGAGGCCATGTATCTCGGAGAGAGGGTGGTTCGTCAGCATAGGGCTGGTGCGTTACCGTGGGTTCCTTATGATCCTCCTCGGGATATGCTCCATCCTGCGAGGTTGGCGACTTTCTTGGCTCCCACTCCGGCAGAGCATTACAGGGGGAGTGATGATTATGCCGGCTATGTACGGACACGGCTGGTCAGTCCACAGGTACGGGCTAGGATGTTGTCTGGAGAGGGGTCGAGCTCGGCCCGTTATGTAGGTCGGAGTCGGCCTTTAGTTGACATGCCCCTTCGCTCGAGTAGCGTGAGAGTGATGAGGGGCGGTCGGTAGGTGGAGCTTAGCTTGGAGCCGACTGATGCAGATCTTGTTGAGGAGACATTCATTCCTCTGCCCGACGCTGGGGTACGGCTTTGTGCTTTATATTAGTCATGTTTGCACACACCTATTTTCTTTCTGCATTGTAATCATTTGCCTTGGCTTCCCTTTCATGTGACTCGGGAGGCATATATCCGTTCAGCTCGGCAGGAGAACGTGTTGATGCGCTTACTGAGGGAGGCGTACCATTCATGTACTTGTCAGAGGGACGACGTTGCGTCACCCCAGCGTCGGGAACGGTCTCCGAACGGAGGAGGATTCTGATTAGGCGGGGCCCATCCTTCCATCTTTATTTCCTACATTGTTAGCTAGTAGAGAGCAGAGGGATATGTATGTATAGAACAGATGTACAAAATGCATGTATGTATATTATGTTCTAAAATGCAATTTTATTGTGGGAGCCTACTTGTGCAAACTATTTATTTTATAAATGTTCCTAATTTTATACAATGCATGAGCCACGGGACGGGGCAGGTACGTAGTTACATGGATTCGTTACGGAGTGGGAGGAAACAAACTGGATTTCTGTATGGTGCAATAGTGGCCCCGTGGCCATGGCAAGGCCCGGAGCAATGTTGGCCGCATGGCCATGGCAAGGCCCGGAGCAAAGTTGGCCGCCTGACCAAGGACAATATCAGCCGCGTGGCCAAGAGCATATGTGGCCGCGTGGCCAAGTCCTGCGCCGCCTCTGGTTTTCCTTCTCCTGGCAAGAATCAGAGGTTGTGTAGTATTTAATAGGAGTTTGTGTCCTATTCAACTTCGTACCAGCAGCTTTTTTGGTCAATTTTGAGCTTCAATCATCAACTTGCTCTTCTTTTGCCATGGATCATAATGCAAGGCTTTCTAGACTTGAAAAACGAGCTTTCATAACATTTTTGGAGAAGTGGGTTGCCAAGATATCCGGTCCTTGTCGTAGGAAGTTTGAGAAGCGCTATGGGATCAATTGTCTTTGGTCATTCCTGCACATGAACTCCAACACTAACCTCTTGCAAGCTTGTGGGAAGTTTTGGAACAAAACTCTTCATGTTTTCAACTTTTCTTTTAATGAGATGGTACCCACTTATGAAGACATTAAGGCGCTTTGCGGTTCTGAAGGGAAGGGTACACTTGCATTGCCCTTTGATTTTATTTCTTTGCATGACAAGTTGATAGCCTTTGGTGTGCCCGCAGATGACATTGGTAAGTATGCTAGAGGTGGCTACGTTGACCTCTCTTGGATGCCAAGGCACTTCATGCACGCGGATGTGACCTCGGACCGTTCTTTGGACCATCTTGCCTTGTGCTTATTTGCTTCCGTTCTTTTCCCTTCCGAAGTCGGATTTGCTAGTGCGGGATGTTTGATCATGGTGAATGCGGATCGTTCGTGACATGACATTGTACCGGCCATCCTTGGGGAGATCATTTGTGGGATTCCTCATCTTGGGGTTTATGGCGGGATGCCGTGCGGCAGTGATAGACTTTTGACCATGTGGTTGCAAGAAAGGCTCCAAGTAAACAAGCCAGCGGTTTCTTCGGCGGTGTCCCCATGGATGCATCGCATCAGAGGTATGGAGGAGAGGTTCGAGGGCATGACTCTCAAGGTTTGGGAAAGGTACTTGGCGGAGATGGTGACCGATGACATCAAGTGGGTGGTGCCCCATTGGCACATTAATTCTGTGAGGGAGAAGCAAGTTGGACTGCACATGATTAAAGTTCCGTCATTTTCTGGGACCACTTTTTACTACCCTTCTAGAGTACTTCGTCAATATGGTCTAGTGCAAACCATCCCAAGGGTTGGGATGAGGAGAGGACCCGTTATCCTTTTGGCATACTCCATTTGGATGATAGCGCTTCGGTTCTCCTTTCTCAAATGTGGGGCGAGGCCGGTTTTAGCCATAGGACTCTCATCACACGCTCCAACAACACCTACTTATCACGAGAGTATTTGGATTGGTTTATGGAGAGGCTTGGGCAAGCGGAGCAGACTCTAGAGACCCTAAGGGGCACTATTTTGGCATCCTGTGCTCCTAGTTGTTCATTGAGGATGAAGGAGGCGATGGTCTATGAGAGGAAGAGGAGTACGAGCATGGCTAATGGAGATGGAGCGGGGACTTCATGGAAGAGAAAGGATGGGGAGACTCCTAGTGTCAAAGCTAAAGGGGTTAGTGAATTTGAGAGGAGGTTTTGCGAGAACCCTAACAAGAAAAAGATTCGCCGTGGTCAAAGCAAGAAGAAAGGGACCGAAGGCACGAGTGGCACTAAGGAGTAATTCCGAGGATCCTTCCATAGTCGTTGCAGACACATTAGTTTTAATTTAGCTTACTTTTGTTTTAGTTTCAATTTTAGAATAGGTTATTTATTCAAAAAGTATGTCAAGCTTAGACTCATCAAATAAGTGTTAACATGCAATGACTATGGAAATAAAAGTTTTGCTTTCAGAAAATATAACTTCTATCTTTATTGCTTTGTGACATGATTTGGATGTTTATTTGTTTTTTTAGACCGCACCTTTTGAAAGGCTGCCTACGTTCCCCTTTTACAAATAGGACTAAGGGGCTCAGGTCACCGTAGTTCACTCCAGTCAGACTAGAATGATTTTAGAGAAAGGGAAGATAGAAGGGGGAATGCTCTAACTTTTGCCTATACCGCCCTTGCGGGTTTTCGATCTAGCGAGCTTTGTACGCACCCTTATTTTGCATAGACCGCCCTTTGCGGGTTTTCAGTCTATCGGGCTTCTTTTTGCGTAGTAACATCTTTTTTTTTTTATTTTTTTTTTAGAGAGGGGGAGTCTAGTCATAGTAGCGTCTGAGCTTGCTGAGGTTGACTGGTTCCTTGAACGGGTTTCCATCCAAATCTGCCATTCTGACTGCTCCTCCGGAGAAGATCTTCTGTACTACAAACGGCCCTACCCAAGTGGGGGCCCATTTCCCGAGGGGGTTGAACTTGTTGGGTAAGCGTGCTTTGAGCACCAAGTCTCCTTCCTTTATGTCAACAGGCTTGACCTTTTTATTGAAGGCTTTTGTCGTTCTCCTTTGATAGGCCCGGATGTGTTCCATGGCCTTCAATCTGCGTTCATCGAGCGTTGCCAATTGATCATAGCGACTACGAAGCCATTCTACCTCATTCAATTGGTTCTCGAGCAATATCCTCAAAGATGGCACCTCCAATTCAATAGGGAGTACCGCCTCCATGCCGTATGTCAAAGCATAAGAGGTCTCTCCAGTAGTGGTGCGGACTGACGTTCTGTACCCCCAAAGTGCCAATGGTAACTTCTCGGGCCAATCCCGTCCCTGCAAAGCCATTTTGCGAATTATCTGCTCTATCGTCTTGTTGGCCGCTTCAACCGCGCCGTTAGTCTGTGGATAGTACGGGGAAGATTTCTTTCGTTCGATCTTGAATTCTACGAGCAAGCGAGCACACTCGGCCTCAAAATGACTGCCATTATCTGATATAATGAGGTTAGGGACCCCATACCGACACATAATGTTCTCTTTGATAAACTGCGCCACCTTCCTGGAATTCAGCACCTTGTAAGACTGAGCGTCGACCCACTTTGTGAAGTAGTCGACTGCGATGAGGACGAATTCATGACCATTACTACCGGCCGACGAGATCTTACCAATGATGTCTATACCCCACGTGGCGAATGGCCAAGGCGTGGTGGAACTATACAATTCGTGTGGGGGGATGTGGTTGAGGTTGGAGCATACTTGGCACTTGTGACACCGTCGAACCCATTGAATACAGTCTGTCTCCATGGTAATCCAATAATAGCCCAGCCGAGTGATCTTCTATCTAAGCATCCTTGCATTCATGTGGGGTCCGCACAACCCGTTGTGTACTTCTTCCATTATTGTTTCAGCTCTCTTGTTGTCGACACATAAGAGCAAAAAACCGTCGTAATGCCTCTTGTACAAAGTATCGTCTAACAGCACAAACTGCCCCGCCAACCTTTTGAGTGCTTGTAGACTCTTGGCCTTCACATCTCCGTCAAAGGACATCTCTCTGTGCTTAAGGAACTTGTAGATTTGGGCGTACCATTGATCTCCGTTTACCTCTGCATCGATCTGGATTTCATAGCAATAGGCAGGGTTCTCTCTCCGTCCAACCCTGAATGGTTTCACGGACCTTCCTTCTGGAATTTCAACTAAGGAGGCCAATGTAGCTAGAGCATCCGCGAACCTATTTCTGTCTCGCGGCAGGAAATGGAAGGTAACCTCTTTGAACTGTGCTATCAACTCGTCCATGTAGCCTTGGTACCGCTGTAGGCAAGGACCAATAGTTTTCCATTTCTTCGCCGTTTGGTTAATAATCAAAGCAGAGTCTCCGTACACTTCTAACTCTTTCACGTTGCGTTCTAGGGCGGCCTCCAATCCGGCTATACACGCCTCATACTCGGCGGCGTTGTTGGTTGCTGAAAAGTTTAGCTTGATGGCTATGGGCGTGTGCTCATCTTTGGGATCAATAAGTAGGAGTCCGACTCCATTCCCTCGTTTGTTTGCAGCTCCGTCAAAGAATAATTGCCACCTTTCTGCGTCCTCAATTGCAAAAATGTCGTCGTCCGGGAACTCAGGGTCGGGTCCTCTTGTCTCGGTGCTCGGAGAGTCTGCGAGCTGATCGGCCATTGCCCTCCCCTTGATTGCCTTCCTCGGTACATAAGTAATGTCGAACTCTCCCAAGAATACTAACCATTTAGCGAGTCTCATAGAAAGGGAGGGTTTATCGAACAGGTATTTGATAGGATCCATTTTTGAGACTAGTAAGATCAGATGGGATACCATGTAGTGCTTGAGCTTCGTCACCCACCCATACTAGGCCTACACAGGTCTTCTCGAGCGCGGAATAATTGAGCTCGCTACCTTGTAACTTTCGACTGACAAAGTACACTGCATTCTCAATCCGGGAATCTTTGGCTTCTTGCGCTAACATAGCTCCAACGGCGGTGTCTGTCACAGTTAAGTATCGTAGCAACGGCTTCTCCTTATGCGGCGGGCGCAGGATTGGGGTATTCACCAAATATTGTTTGATCCTCTCGAAGGCTATCTGGCAGTCATAATCCCACTCCACACTGGCTGTTTTCTTCATCAGTTTGAAAATTGGTTCGCAGATGGTGGTCAGCTTATTGATGAACCGACTGATGTATTGCAGGCGTCCCATGAATCCTTTTATCTCCGTCTCGGTACGGGGCGGCTTCATCTCCAGGATGGCTTGAATCTTCCTTGGGTCGGCTTCGATCCCATTCTCGGTGACCATGTAACCCAATACTTTACCTCTGCGAACTCCAAAGGTGCACTTCACCGGGTTCAAACGCATGGCGTGCTCTCTCAACCTGTTGAAGAACTTTCTGAGATCTATCAAGTGTTGACCATCAGACCCTTTTGAATGTATAATCATGTCATCCACTTACACCTCAATCTCCTTGTGGATCATATCGTGGAATAAAGTCGTAACTGCCCGTTGGTAGGTAGCCCCAGTGTTCCTTAGTCCAAACGGCATGACAGTATAACAAAAAGTTCCCCATGGGGTGGTGAAAGCTGTTTTTTCTTGGTCCTCCTCGGCCATCTTGATCTGGTTATAGCCGGCAAAACCATCAACGAACGACTTGAGATCCCGAAAATCCACACATACTCTGACTTTACCATTGGATTTCTCGACAGTCACCAGATTCGATAACCAAGTTGGATACTCGATCACCCTGATGAAACCCACACGGAGTAGCTTCTCAATCTCTTCCTTCACTTGTAAGGACCATTCCGGCTTAATGCGGCGCAGCTTCTGTTTGACTGGCTTAGCGTCTGGTGCTGTCGGGATTCTGTGCTCTACGATCGAGTTGTCGAGCCCCGATATGTCTTTATAAGACCATGCGAACACATCCACATATTCTCTGAGTAGCTCAATCAGTGCTTCCCTTTCAGCTCCGCTGAAGAAGCTTCCAATCTGCGTTTCCTTAGGCTCGGCTTCGGTCCCCAAATTCACGCATGTTAACACCTCATCGGCAGCTTGGGCTCGAGATTCTTTTTGATTAATAACCTGTTCTGAGATTTCTTTAATGTATTCGTCATTTAATGTGTCTGTGTCTGCCTCTTCTAATGAATCATTATTAACTAAGTGTATATTGTTAGTTTGACTATTAGCCAATTTATCAGTTAAAAGAGTGACTATAGAGGGATACTCGGAAAGGTCGAGGGTTTCATTCATGGCAAAAGGGAATATAGCGTTTGCAACAAGATCATAGTCTTGGGACATAAGGTCGTCAGACTTAGAGGAAGACTCAAATTCAAAATGTAAAACACTAGACTCTGGGGACGGGGATTTTGGGTGAGTGACAGGAGATGCTGCAGGAGTGGCGACAGGAAAAGGAGTAAGCCCCAGTGTTCCCACAATAAACTCCGGAGTAGCTATAGGTCCCCCAATGATGCACCAATTCTTGAGCTTGTCCCCCATGGGTACCACCAATGTCCTTGGGTCCACCTTATCTTCAGAATCGTCTCCGATGACGGCAACCATGTCTTCGTGCAGCCCCAGATTACCCAGATGTTGAAGCAGATATTGGCCGTCCCACGTCTCAGTCAAACTTGGAGTTTCTGAGGCATCTATTGCTGCCTTGTCAAGGGTTGCGGCTTCAAGTTGATCTGCCAAGTCATCTGCCACCTTGGTGGAGTACTCATGCCTGATGGTTCTAACTCTGCCCGTGGCTTTGTCATATTCCATGTAAGTCAGCTTCATGTTAGACCGATCGAATTCCACATCTCTGAAAATCTCGAACCCTTTCTGCAACTTCCCGGTGTGGTCAATCCATGGCTCAGCGAACTCAAAACACGAAAACTCCTCGCCTTCCCTGACAAAGTAGCTATTCAGGGACAGGCGGTATGGCCGCATTTCAGGATTTTTGTAGGGAAGCTTCATCTTTTTAAGCAATTCAATCCTTTGTTGCTCCATCTTATCTTCAAGAGTAAGGGTGTATCCTAGACCTAACAACCCTCGATGATCAACTTCTTCAACCAATTCTGTGGGGCCTTGCAAGTTTTTACCTAGCCCCAGCCCCGGTATGAAGCCCATATTACGCAGTATCTTGACAACAGGTGCCACTTTATCCGTTGTTTTGGTGAGGTCGATGGTGCAGATCTGTGCTTGAGCGACTATTTCGAAGCCATTGAAGAGTCTGCTCTCTTCCCCATGCTGAATCTGTAAGACAGGAACGCCCTTGGTGTCCGTCCCTTGGGCAGTTACGAGATCGCTGTAGATGATGGTCACTTCATTACCAGATTGAAACTTCACACATTGGTGCAGGGAAGATGGGACAACGCCCGACTGATGTAACCATAGCCGGCCAAGGAGGAGTGAGAAGGTTGCGGGGATGTCTATGACGTGGAAGTCGGTTGGTAGGATCCTTGTTCCGATGGTAATGGGCAAGGTGATTTCTCCTATCACGGCGCGGTATGTAGAGTCATAAGCTTTGATGGTTTGCTTGGATGGGCGTAAATCAACACCATGAACGCCAACCACATCCATCATCCTTGAGGGCAGGATATTACTAGCAGAACCATTATCAATTCTTGCCATCCACCTCGACAGTGATGTATAAAGGCTCATTATGATCAACTCCGAATACTGGCTTGTCTAGCTCCGAGAAAGTGATGATGTTTCCATAGTGGATATTACCAATCATGTGGGTGACGTCTTCCGGGGTAATAGTGGATGGTACCATGGTGGTGGCGAGGTTTTGCTCGAGCATGAGGCGATGGGCTAGGGAGGAGGTGAGTAGGGACCATAGTGAAATATGGGCTTGGGTTTGTTTGAGTTGAGTGAGGATAGGGTCTTCTTTGTCTAGGTCGGCTTGCTCGGGTTCCTTCCCAAAGACTTTCTTTGCACCCTTGAACTTCGGTCTTTTCGGCCTCCTCGAAGATTTCGGCCCAAGAAAGAGGTTGAGAGGGCTTAGGACTCTCTTCCTCTAGAGATTCGACTTCACTCACTAGTTCTTCTAAAGACAACAAGTAGCAAGAAGATTCTTTATTATTAGTCATTGGAATACAACCCATCTCGTCACAGTCCGCCACAACAGGCTTGGCCGGATCAGTGATCTCACTAAGTTCTACCATGAGTACATTGCTAGCTACATAATCTCTAGGGTCTTCGACTACTCCCTTGTGGATGAGCTCGTGCACGGCTTTCTTGAGTTCAAAACATTCTTCGGTAGTGTGACCGGTGCACTTGTGGTAGTGGCAAAACTTTGATAAATCGCAACCAAGACGGGGAAGGTGTCCTTCTAACGGTTCGAGCATTTCTAACGTCACCAATGCCATGAAGATATCCACCATCGTGAGCCCTATCTTGTCAAAGGCATCCATGAGATCTAGGATACTGATCTCGCATGTTTGCACCATATTCACCCCACCCCCATTGTTAGGAAGAGGGTTATTCACCACATTAGGACCCTTCGGCTTCTCAATCTTCTTGTCATTGATCAACCCTTGTACTACGCGCTTCAATTGAATACAACCATCCGTTGTGTGCCCGATGTGCTTGTGATACTTGCAGAACTTGGAGGCGTCCAAATCAGTTCTTGGGTAGGCGGGTTGGTAATTCTCCAAAGGCTTGATAAGACCTCTCTTGACTAACACGTCAAAGACTTTCCCCATAGGCATTCCAAAATCGTCAAAGTGCTCCCTCTCTCTTTGCGGCGGAGCCCTATTCCTTGTTACGGCTTGGACATCTAGCGGGACCTCTTTCTGGACCATATTTACTTGGCCGACGGACTCCTTTCCACCCCTAGGAGGCGCAGGCGCAGTAGGAGCCTTGTAGCGGAAGGAGTTGTTGTTGTTGGTCTTTGGACTTTCTTTTGGCGGCACAATCCCAGTGAACCCTGCTTCGTACCTTACTCCGGCGTCAACCATTTCCCACAAATCAGGGAAGTAACCATTACCTATAGCTGCTTTCATCTCCGGTAGCAAGTACTTGTAGAAAATCTGCTTCTGTTCCTTTGCTTTGGTGGGTATTGGACCTCGCACAACCGATGGTTCCACCTCTTGTAAAAATCATAAATAGCCTCGCCGGGCTTTTGCATAGTGTTCTCAAGGTCGGTTCGATTCACATGCCAATCCAAGTTAGCTTCATACTTCTCACAGAAAATGGCACTAATTTGATCCCACGTTTGCCTCTCGCTTGGTTCTAACCCCAAGAACCAACGCAGAGCTATACCATCCAAAGTGCTATGGAATACGCGAGCCATTTGTTCGTTGGTGCAGTCACGAGCCCTCATGGCCAACACATAACTATCCAAATGAGTCTTAGGACACGAGTCACCATGAAACATTGCCACCTTAGGCATCTTGAAATCCTTGGGGAGAGCCCCCACTTGGCTAGGGTTGATTGTCTTGGTAGTCGGTGCCCTTTGCTTATCCACAGTCTCGATCAACTTGCGCATTTGCTCTTGCATGGCTGTGACCACAGGGTGATTGGAGATGTCGGGGATAGGTTCTGACAGAGTGACGGGAGGAGTAGTGGAAGTAGTAGCAGCGGCCATCCCAATACTCAGAGGCAACGAGGGTGCTGGTAGTTTGCTAGCAGAGAGGTAGCCACCAAGCAGTTCGGGAGAAGGTTCATAGACAGCCTTGTTTTTGCTCATGGTAGTGAAACCTTGTTGGGTGTAGAGAGAAAGAGGTGGAACATTGCGGTAGCTTGGGAATGGGAAGGCAGTGGCATTGGTGTTGGGGGGACAGTTGGTATTGACCTCTTCATCCTCGACATAAATAAAATTCTCACCATCGGGCACCAGTTTAGTTCCTTTTTGTTGAATGTGACCCTTCAACTGTTGGTTTTGGTCTTCCAACATCTTGTTGCTTTCTTCGAGATTCTTGATCTTGGCTTCGAGACCGGCGAGGAAGTTCTGGAGGCTTGGGGGAATACCATTGAGAGTAGCCTCAGTGTTGAGCTCGGCGGCACTAACAGGAGGAGCAGAGGCTGAAGCTGAAGCGGGAGTTGACATTGCTGATGACGAGACTGAGAACGTGGACGGAATAGAAGCTTCACGTTGTAGTCGACCACCCGAACGGATCCAAACTTGCTTTGCTGAAAGGTTGAAGGGCAATGAAGCTTTAGGAGAGGGGGAAGGCTCATGCAAAGTATATTTTTATTTACAAAAACATACATTATTTACATCCTAATTAGTTGGAAGGGATACCCCTTTTTCGCAACTAGTTAGAGGACTACGATCAGTGGAGGCCATCACTACATCTATAGACCCCTCGTTTTTCACCTGCATTGCACATCCCCAAACGGACAATTTGGGCGAGGGTCCTATGGGCAAGCGGCTTCCACCAACCATCGGATCCTACGACTAACCCTTCCTTAAAGGCATTTAACGTGATATCTATGTTGCATCCTACGCAAGTTAATGATGAGCGGAGATCTTGACAATAAACACTCATCTCACCATGGCACTTCCCTTGTAGGGAAATCACTTTTTTGTGCACTTTCTCTCAAAGATCTCGATTCATCATTGACTTGGGGATGACTCGACATAGACAGCACGTTAATTGACTATTAAGAAAAAGCTAGCCAAACCAACCGGTCAAAACCTAGGTGTGTTACCTATACTAGTGTGGGTTGACACGGGTTAGGTAAAAGGTTCCCACCGTATACGGTGAGTGGAATAGACGAGTGACTCGAAAAGAGTGCGGCAGTAGCGCACAAATTCTTGCACATCGAATACTCCGGGTAATGGGGACCTGTGCAGTGCTGACACGGACTAGTGGTAGTGTGTGGCAAGAAACTAATTCTTTTTAAGGAGAAAAGAGAGAAGTTTTTAATGTTAGGATGATGCAATGCAATGCATGAGAGAGAGAGAGAGAGAGAGAGAGAGAGAGAATAATGTACAAGGGAGCATAGCAGAGTTTTGTTTGACCCTAATACTAAGGCGAAAATAACAAAGGTCCAAGGATACAAGATACAAGGTACAAGTATTAACATGGCGGAGTGCGCGGGTGCATGTGTAAACATGGCAAGTATGTGAGGTGTATGTGTAAACATGGCAAGTGTGCATGTGCAAACATGGCAGGCGTGTGCATGTGTAAACATGGCAAGGTGTGTGCATGTGTAAACATGGCAAGTATGTGAGGTGCATGTGTAAACATGGCAGGTGTGTGCATGTGTAAACATGGCAAAGTGTGTGATGCATGTGAGAACATGGCAAAGTGTAAGGTGCATGTGAGAACATGGCAAACATCATGATGTGAACGAAAGTTAGACCCACTAAGTTTGAAGAAGTTTCAAAGCAGTCCCCAGCAGAGTCGCCACTGTGAATACCCCTTTCCGATGAAGCGACGCATGGGAAGTATCTTGTGATTATTTTTATTTACAAAGGGAATATTCTTAACGATATTAAAATTATAAGAGTCGCCACGCCGTTTTAATTAAAGCCAAAACCTTGAAAAAAGCTTTTTTAGTGGGTTCGGGGGTCAAATTACAACAAGAGAAGAATATTGAACGTTATCACTCCTATTGCCCGAATTGATCGGTCTTTCTATCATGATGAATGTGTTTGTAGTGTGTTAGTGATTTAGACCGGATCCGATGATTGCCTACGTTCCTCTCAATGTGAGAAGCTCAGGTCAGCGTAGTTCGCAGAGAATTAGAATAGGCAGAAGAATCGGGATCATGCATAATGAGGGGGGAATTACCTAAAGTTTAGGGTTTAGAAGTAGTTCCTAGATCATCCTCGGGTTGATGAACCTTCGATCATCATCGGCTATGAAATAACATGTAATTATGAAGATCACAACCCTAAATATAGCATAAATAAGGTTTTAATCTATGAACACGAAGAACATGCGAAGAACATATTATGAACATATGAATGAACATGCAAAGCATATGAAGAAGCTATGAATAAACATGTAAGAACATGAATATAAAAGATCTACATTAAAAATGATGCAAGAACACGAAGAAAAAGTTAGAAAACTTACCTATGTTGGCAAGAAATAAACCTTGATCTTCTTGGAGGTTTGAATGCTAATTAGAGAGCAAAATAGTGTTTAAGAACTCCAAAATTCGTATTTAGAGCTCTCAAAATCGGACCCTTAAACCAATGGAATGGAATGGTTTATTTTAGTAAACTGATGGGAAGATCTGACGGTCAGGATCATCCAGCGCAAGGTTGGCCGCCTGGCCATGACTGAAGCCGGCGACAAGAGTGGCCGCGTGGCCAAGATCAACGCGCAGCAAGGTTGGCCGCGTGGCCAAGGTTGCAGGCTGACTTGATTCTTAAGCTAGGATTTCTGCATGGTTTTAAGGAAACCATTTGTTACCTATTTTGATAGATTTTGTTATAAATGATATATTTTGGGAATCCGGGACAAGTCTTTGCAAGGTTTCTAATTCCTATAAAGTCCTTGTATTTTTGGGAAAGTCCTAATAAACTCATTTTCAGGTCGGGTACTAACAGGTCTATAGGCGTAGTGATGGCCTCCACTGATCCAGGATTTAGAATAGTTGCGAAAAAGAAGAGAAATATTTTCCAACCAGTTAGGAATAAATGTGTTTTAAGGAAACATGAACATAATTACTAATAATGTACCGTCATGTTTCATGAGCCTAAACCCATTCTCCCAAACACCAACCCGAGTTGATACCCGAGTCTGAAATTAGCCTCCTTCTCCTTCATAGCTCGTAAGAAGTGGGTCACAGTTCTGGGTCATCGTCTGATTAGTGCCGAGTCTGACAGTTCATCAGCAGCTTCACTCAGACTTCTCCGAATGGCTAGTCCGTCAGGAAGTAGTAGTGGGGGTGATAACGCAGCGGATCCAAATGGTCTTAGTAGGGAAGAGCTGGTACAAGCTCTAGAGGCCGCCAGGGCCCGGGAAGAGAATGTCAGGAAACGTCATGAGGATATGCAGAATAGGGTTATGGAGGCCATGAGGCAGAGAGGGGTAGCCGTTGTGTTTGAAAACGACGGAATTTTTGTGGAGATCACTGATAAAGAGGGAATTGAGAATGTGCAGCCCCAAGGATATAACCGGGTTCCGCCCCCTCAAGCTTACCCAAATGTGGAGACCTCACGTCCTGCATTCCAAGTCACCACTCACCAAGATGTGCCTACCACTCATGCTTCATTTGTCCCGCCAGGCGGTTTTCCCGTATACCCGCTAGGGTTCAACTTGTATGACACAATCACAAGTAGCCGAGCACCTTTGGCTCCAGCTACCATGGGCCTGCCACCTCCGGCTTTGCCAACCATATCTCGAGAAGTGCGTTACCCACTTTACCACCCAATAGCCCAATCCCTGAGGCTATCCCACCATATATCCCGACGAGTAACCTGTTGGTAGTGGTGCCCTAGGCACGTTTAATAAACGTTGTAATTGTTATCATTTATTTCATATCAATAAAGAGATGTTTTGATTATTATTGTTGTTCATGTTTACTTATAATAATCTCCATCCCTAGTACTTGTTAAGCACTAGTATAAAGGCTAAATGATCATGGGATGATCATGTTAGATTTATGGGTACTTGTTTGGAACAAGGTACTGACATGACCCGCTGTATGAGATTTATGTCATGGTCTATGTCGTACATATATCTCATATTAGTTATGTCATTCAAATCCTTAGACATGAAGTTATTATAGTCTTCCACTTGATGAACATTATGTTTGACATATTCAAATGCTACCTTTAAACGGGTAGTTATAAAGTGTATGATTGGCATAATCGGATTCACGTAGGGAAGAATAATAAGCTAAATGGATTTGTCCCTCTTCGGAGAGATCTAAAGCTTAGGCCTCTCGTAGGAATGATGTTGATGAAAATGTTCGGCCGGACTCAAATGAATTGATTAGATTAATGTCATTTGGATTATCAACATATTCGGAATCGAGAAAGTATTGAACAAAGACAAGTTGACCGTTTGACCATGACTTGTGTTCAATGAGATCATGGATAAAGGGATTGTGACATATTCTAAAGGAATGCGAACTTGTATCTAGTTATACTATTTGGGTAGCTATGACGGTTTGCTAGAACGTAATCATATCTTATGGTTTCATGTTTGAACCCATTGCCAACTTAGTGTAATCCTAGAGGGTCACACACAATAGAGAGAATCTTAAATAAGGACTATATTGGAATATTGAGTCGAAGGACTTTGGAGGAAATTAGGGAAATCTGGGGCAGGTGTGCAACCGCACAAAATGGATTGGGTGGCCGCACAGATTGGCTCAAAAAGTACCAGAAACCTTCCAGATAGATGTGCGGCCGCACAGGTGGTTTTGGGCGACCGCACACCATGTCGGGACTGATTTCCTGATTTGATTTGGAAAAGAATTTTGGACAGGTTTAGACACAAGTTTCCTATTTGAAATATGTCTAACTTGTATATAAACAGCCAAATTCGGGCCAGAACCATAGATAACTTTTGTGCAAGTCTCCAAAGAGTTTGAGAGAGTTTTATTTTGTTTTAAGATATCCTAGATTGAAGAACAAAATAATACACAAATAAAATTCCATATAGTTCATATTAATTGTGAAAACGTGTTTCACAATTTTGGTCTAGTAACCAAGATCAAGTGTTCTTAATATTCGTTCAAGGTGTGGATACCGCTAGAGGGTGAAGCTTATCATCTTCAAAGTTCGTGTTTTTACTTGTTCGTGATTAAAGCTTCAATTTCTCCACCAAGATCAAAGACAAAATTCAAAGTCATCAAGGGTTAGTTTTTCTAGTATTCATATTATTGTATTTGACTTAATCATATGAATGGATCTATGGGCTTTGGGTTTCATAAAATTTTAAATGCTATTTTCCGATGCGCATGTTACTTGGAAACCCAACAGTGGTATCAGAGCCCCGTTCATGTTGATTATTTCAATACCTAGAATCATGTTGTGTGTATATAAATTGTTTATGTGCCTAGCATGATATGAATATTGGATTATATAATGTTTATGTGTTGTATGATTTTATGTGGTTTATTGTTTTACAACATTAATCGCACTAAAAATTATGTTGGATTCTGAATTGTTTGATTATTAATTTTTGATTGGATCAAAGTTTTAATAATTGGGGAAAACAATTTTGAGACAAATTGAACATTTAAAAATTTTGTCTGATGCTACTGTGCGACCGCACAGAAAATATTGGGCGACCGCACAGATTTTCTTGGGCGGCCGCTGTGAATACCCCTTTCCGATGAAGCGACGCATGGGAAGTATCTTGTGATTATTATTATTTACAAAAGGGAATATTCATAACGACATTAGAATTATGAGAGTCACCACGCCGTTTTAATTATAGCCAAAACATTGAAAAAAGCATTTTAGTGAGTTCGGGGGTCAAATTACAACAAGAGAAGAATATTGAACGTTATAACTCCTATTGCCCGAATTGATCGGTCTTTCTATCATGATGCGGTGTATGTAGTGTGTTAGTGATTTAGACCGGATCCGAAGATTGCCTACGTTCCTCTCAATGTGAGAAGCTCAGGTCAGCGTAGTTCGCACATAATTAGAATGTGGAGAGAGAATAGGGATCATGCATAATGAAGAGGGAGGAGAAAGAAACATGCAGGATGAGCACATCCTAGAATAATGACTATGCCATCAATGAGATCTCAATGAACATTCATCACATTCATCATGGGAGGATTATTGAACATGGGAGTAATTACCTAAAGTTTAGGGTTTAGAAATAGTTCCTAGATCATCCTTGGGTTGATGAACCCTAAATCATCATCGGCTATGAAATAACATGCAAACATGAAGATCGCAACCCTAAATATAGCATAAATAAGGTTTTAATCTATGAACACGAAGAACATGCGAAGAACATATTATGAACATATGAATGAACATGCAAAGCATATGAAGAAACTATGAATAAACATGTAAGAACATGAATATAAAAGATCTACATTAAAAATGATGCAAGAACATGAAGAAAAAGTTAGAAAACTTACCTATGTTGGCAAGAAATAAACCTTGATCTCCTTAAGTGTTTGAATGCTTAATTAGGGAGAAAATTGTGTTTAAGAACTCTAAAATTCAGACTTAAAGCTCTCAAAATCGGGATCCCTAACCAATGGGATGGAATGGATTTATATAGTAAACTGAGGGGAAGATCTGACGGCCAGGATCATCCGGGACAAGTTTGGCCGCCTGGCCATGATTGAAGACGGTTACAATGTTGGCCGCGTGGCCAAGGTCGGAGGCGCAGCAAGGTTGGCCGCGTGGCCAAGGTTGCGGGCTGACGTGATTCCTAAGCTAGGGTTTCTGCATGGTTTAAGGAAACCATATTTTGACCATATTTAGGGTGTTCTAGAATAATGAGACATATTTTGGGAATATGGGACAAGTCTTTGCAAGGTTTCTAATTCCTATAAAGTCCTTGTATATTTGGGAAAGCCCTAATAAACTCATTTTCAGATCGGGTACTAACAGTAGCCCCTCGGTGACGCTTCTTGCAAGGCAATGGAGGGTCGACGATAAAAGAAGGATCCGTTCTGGAACATGAGTTTCAAAACAGATGAAAGGATCGATGGAACGGCTGAACCTTGGAGGCGACCTACATATCCACAGGGGAATCAAGCCAAACGTAGTTCAGATTTGATGGGAAATTGGGAATGATTGTCCACTGGTGGGGAGCAACATCTTCTGCTGGGGAGAAGTCTGATCTGTGGGAAAATGCATCTGCCGGGGAAAATGCAACTGCAGGGGATGAGAGATGACCATGTCGGTCGGGTGGCTGAACCTTTTCAGGTTTCCTACGTATCCTTGGAGGAATCAAGCCGGTCGTAGTTCAGAGTTTTGGGGATAAAACGAGACATCGAACTTCTGCTGTGGATAACAAACCTACGGGCCCTATCCTGTATGAAGACTGAACATTCATTAGGGAAACGAGACATCAGACTCCTGCTGGGGATAACAATCCTACGGATACTATCTTGTATGAAGAACGAACATTCGTAAGTAATGAAGTCATTTGGGAAAAGGAGGTAAGAGGGATAATGGGACAATAAAGACTACGGCGTCTAAATAATCCCAAGATGGAAATAATAAATGCTGGAACTTTCGCAACGGCCGTGATCGTTCTAGGATGCACATGACGTAGAGGCTGACGGGTTTCTACAATCATATGAACCCTAAGCAAATATTGGGGGATAATGATACAATAAAGACTACGGAGTCTAAATGGCCTCAAGGTGGAAGTGGAAACTGCCAGGGTAAACGCAATCAGAAACGGACGGGTTCCTGCCAATCGCGCTAAAATAATAGATGCTGGATCTCTCGCAATTAGAGACGAACGGGTCTCTGCCAATCACGATCGATCTAGGATGCGCATGACATAGAGGCGAACGAGTCTCTGCAATCATGCGAATCCTAAGCAAATATTTGGGGCACACACTGTAGACACCCCGCCTTGGACCTCTCACCCCGATTGCATACAAAGTATTTTTATTTACCTTATTTTTGTTGATTTCTGTTACTTCGGTTAAGTTCCTAACTGATTCCGTTAGGTTTGGACTAAACTGCATAACAGAGTTAACTTTTAGGGTCATTCTGTCATTCTGTCATTTTTCACCCGCGGGCGCTTCCGGCACTGCCAGTGAGCCGCGCGCGCGTCCCGCCCCAAAAGCCGGACCCGCGCGCTTCCCACTTTGGCAGTAACGGATTGCACCTTATTTCCCTCCCTTTTCTTATTTACAAACATCTTTTCTTGATCACAAAAACCATCTTTTTACATCCACATTCATCCCCCCTTTTCTCATTAACTCCCAATCCCAAATTCTAAGTCTTTTCCCAAAAACTAATATTTCTTTCATTTATTATTTGATTTCTTTTATTTCTTTTATTTTTCTGTTATTCATTTATCTTATTTGTGATTGGCTCATTCCATTTCACATGGATGACCAATTTCCCTCCATCATTTCCCTCTCTTTTTTACCTATAAAAACCATCATCTCCTACCTTGGAAAAGGACCTCATTTTTTTGGTACTTGGAACTTTCTCTCTACACAAATTCTATATCATTTTCCCTACACAAATTCTCGCAACAAGAGTTTTACACAACGAAACTCTACACAAATCTCTACACAACAACATCATTTTCAAGTCCAAGTTTGAAGTCTTCTTTCTAAAGGTACAAGTCTTCTTTTTTTTATTCTATTCATGTTCTAGTCAATGTATGCAATCCCCATTAATGGGACATGACCAACATGACTACTTCACATATTGAAGTTAGTTAAGGTTATCTCCCTACATTTTAATCTCAACTTTAAATCACCATGTTAATTTCTCTTCATCTCTTAATGTAATTCTTTAACATTACTTGGCACATGTAATCTTTATCATTAAATAAATAAAACAATTCTATTTTATTTCCCTTTATTTCTCCTTTTCTTCTCATCACAATTGTTAGCACATTTCTATTTAGGGGAAATGACAATTTAGGGTCCAAAGTTTAGGGGGTGTGTGCCAATAGGGGTCTGATGTATCAATTTTTTCAATTTAGGGTCCAAAGTTGCAAAAGTTGTGCAGTTTAGGGTTTCTTAACGATTCTGTTAACAGAATCCAGTTATGTCAAACGTGTTTTGCACGTGGACTGAACTGGAGTTTGTTTTGAATATTTGGATGGTTATATCGTCATTTCAGACAAAGAAAATTAATAATAATCTTTTTGAAATATTAAATTTTATTTTCTTATATTAAATTAACTAATAATTAAAACGTTATTAAAATACTTTTTCAAGAAATAAAATAACTTTTTTCATTTAGAATCACTATAAAATAAAATGTATATTTTTTTTAAAAAAAAAAGTGTAAAAAAATTCTATAAAAAAAACGCTTAATTTTTTATTAAAAAAAAGAAGAAAGTGGGGATCAAACATTTTTTTTTGTGGTGGTTAGTATTGTTCATTATTAATATTAGTATTCCAATTATTTCATTTTTTTCATAAAATTATTTTAAAATTTATTAATAATTTTCCTTGTTTATAACTTCATTTTTTGTGTGTTCCAAAAAAAAACCACTTTAATTTTTATTTGCTTTTTATGATTTATTAGTATTTTTAAAATTAATTAAAATTATTCTAAAAAATAATAATAAGAGTAAATGACAATTTAGGTTCTACTGTATAAGGGATGTGTGAAATGACACAAAACCTAGACGAACATCCAAAACAAACTTCAGTTAAGTGCTTCTGTTACTTAACTGGATTTTCTTTACAATTTAGTCCAAAAACCCTTAATTGACTAACGTTGTCAACTTTGGACCCTACATTGACAAAATTGATACATCAGACCCTTATTGACACACCCCCCCCTAAACTTTGGACCCTAAATTGTCATTACCCCTTCTATTTAATTAATTGAAGGACATGTAAATATTAGAACACCAATAGTAGCAAGACCCGCGTAAGCGGGGCGGAGTGGGTGTTTAAGTACTTCCCACTCCGTCACCTAACCCCCGAACCCTTCTCTCCCGAATCTCTGGTTTTGTACATAAATTAGGCTATTTCTAGGTTTTTCTTATGTTCATTTAAAAACATAGGTGGTGACTCTAAACAATCTAAAACAAGTTAGACATCCTAGGATAATTCACCGCTCTAGCCAAGCCGTGGTTCCCCGGGGTATCTACAGTGGCGACTCTGCTGGGGACGATAGAGGGTTAAACTTGCGTTTTCATTTTTGGTGTTCTTTTATTCTGTTTTCTGGGCATTCTGGTAAAAAGGGTAGGAAGCGCGCGCCTCCGGCCTTCGTGGCCTAAAGCGCGCGCGTCCGACCCTTATTACCAGAATCGCCCGCCTCCTTTCTTGTCCTTCAATTCCATGTTTCTGTGCTAACAAATTCTGCAGGGGAAAGTATTCTTAATTAAGGGTCAAGGCAATCCCTTGAACCCATTGATTTGCAGGTTCTCACCCAGAAGCGGGCGCCTCTGCCCTTCTTCCTCTCACGCGCGCGCCTTCCGCATAGGCAACCCAATGCGCGCGCTTCTGGGCGCATTCCCAGAACAGAACAGTGCACAGAAACAGAACAGAATGACAGTGTGTGGGCACCGGGCCTGCATACAATTTCTTTTACTTTCTGTTTATTTTTATCGGTCACACGGGTGATTCGAAAGTTGTAAATTACGTGCTTATTTGTTTTTTTTTTATTTCCTTTAAAAAAAAAAAAAATGTTTTGTCACATGTTAGACCTCAAACTACATGCACATATTCTTATCAACTGCTCACTATCGAGTCGCACAAGTCCAACCCCAAACCCGTCGAGGCCCGTCCTAGGAAGTTTCAAGCTCCACCAGACCTTGACTCTTCGAAGCGGTAAACCTCAGCCCGTGGCGTAGTTCATGACTACATGCCGGGGGTGACCTTTGAGCCTCATATTCAAGCCGAGCACAAACCACACAATTCTAGTCTTGGGTCTAACACTCCGTGACTCAAGTCGGTTTCCATGTACCGAGATTTCCCTAAACTAATGTTTTCAAATCATACATGCCAATTTGTTGCAATGGACGAAATAAAACTCCGTCCCCGAAAGTGGCTATCTTGGACGAAAATAAAAAATCCGTCCCCACATGTATGATTTACTACATTAATTTAGTTTAATCCCGATACATATAGGATTCACAAGCGTGGTGGAATCCGATGAGTATATGGGACCGCGAGAAGGTCTATATACTAGTGTGACGATTCCACTATTTTTCTAGAAACCCCAAAAAGGACCACGTCCTTCCGACTTTTGTAAATAAAAAAAAAAAAAAAAAAAAAAAAACAAAAAAGAGTCATTTTCTTTATATGGTTGAGTCTTTTTTGTGTTTGTGGGTTAAATTTATTTTACTCAAAAGGTGTTTGTGGGGCCAACCTAAGATCAACCGTGTTCTTCCAATAGGTCCAATGGCTTCCAACGGCAACAACAACAACGGTGGAAATGATTTCGTGTCCAACGAAGGGTTACTCAACGTAATGAAATCAATGGGGGGAACAAATGGATAGGATTGTCGAGGATGCCCGCCGTAAAGACAATTTGTGGCAAGCCCGTTTCGATATCGACAAGAGGATTCACAAAGAAGAGGTTTCCGAACTCAAGGCCCGTCTTGATTATGAAAGAAGAATTCACAAGGAAGAGGTTTCCGAACTCAAAGCCCATTTGCAAGAGCTCACCGACAGCAAAGCAAAGTTCAATGATAAAGCATGCTCAAGTGGCCCGGCCCTCAAAAGCTACAAAGGTACCACCAACAACCGAGTTTTTACTCCTCTCCAAGGAGTAACCCAAGCCGAAGCATTTGAAAATTTGGTGGCAAGTGGAAAGGTCAAGCCTTTGGAGGGGTACAAGCCTAAGACGATACCGAAGAATCATGCACATGGTGAATGGTGCGGCTACCACAAGCATAGTGGCCATACTACCGAAGGGTGCTTCCTTCTCCGAAACATCATCCAAGATTTGTTCGACAACGGGAAATTTACTGTGGGTGAAGAGCAACCTTTAAAGAGTGCCAACATGCAAGAACTCATCAAAGAAGAATGATTTGGTTTCGAAATGGGGCTTCTACAAGAAATCATGCCACAAGGAGACTACAACGACAATGGGGACTACAACAACAATCTCCGTTTCTCTTTCTCTACCTAGTAATAGGAATTAAAAAAAAAAAAAAAAAAAGAGTCAAAGTCCTCTTAAGTGTGCATTAAGTTTTCTTTGTCCAATTAATGTGAAATTTTGAGTCAAGTCTCATCATCAAATAAAAGTCGTTCTTGTCCTCATACACTCTTCCAAGTTGTTCAATCTAATTCTTGGCAAAATGATGAAAAGATATCTAAACGAGTTTTGGAATGAAGGCCATCACTTGAACGCCTAGGGGCTAAACATTGTGACGAAGGCAACATCATCAACGACGAAGACAAAGCCAAGACATCAAAGGTGAAGCAACAACCATGAAAAAAAAAATCAAGCAATGTTTCAAAGGGGGGATTAAAAAAAAAAAAAAAAAAAATGTTCGCTAGGTTGAACTCTTCAAATCAACCTAGGCAAAAGTTAGAGCACAAAAAAAAAAAGCTAACGATGAATCAAGAAGTTCACATCAAGATCAACATCATTCCATCCACCAAAGGAGGACGAAGCTACACGACGAAGCAACAATTCCATCCCGAAGAATGGAGAATTCACAAGAACTACGGTGACCTGAGCCTCTACACTGGAGGAACGTAGGCAACCTGCGGGTCCGGTCTCATGCAAGAAAGAAGATATGTTTAGCCCTATCGCGTTATGGTGATCGGCCTTCGTCTCGAACTTGTCAAGACATCTTTGTACGATTCATTTGCCAATGAATTAATCACCAAAAAGATTGAACAACTTTCTTAGATTTGGAATCATTTCACGTTCCTTGTCGAGTCTAGGGACTTCTATTCTTTCTGCATACTCCCAATTTCTTGCAATCAAATTGAGGCTTTCCTTCTCTTCTCTCTTAATGACTTACTTGCCTTCGCGAGTCATTCAATTCAATAAAAAATACATGTCAAGGGACACTTCCCTAGTCAAGTCAATGTCACTCATCATTAGTGACAAAAGGTCTCCACCGCAAAATCACATGTCTTATCTCCTCAGCTAGAGTCAATGCACACTTCCTCATTAATCGAGTCAAAAATGAAGACGCAAAAGAGATGCCCGCTAGATTGAAAACCCGAAAGGGCGGTCTAGGCAAAAAACAGGGTGCGTCATAAAAAAAAATGAGAGAGTGAGAGAGAGAAGGGAAAGAGAAATGGAGATCTCTGGCCTCTAAAGAAGACAACTACACGATCTCTACATTGGATCTCCTCAGCAAGTCAATTCCCCACCGAGTCAACTTTGGGATTGCAAAAAGCTCGACAAGATATGGCACCATCAAAGGTTGTCTTGGGTTATCGGCATCATTCTCCAGCAGTGTGCATTTTTGGGTTCATGAAAAGAAGGCCCGTGGTAACCAAGATCCATCCGAGAACAAGCCCATCATAAAAGGGCACGAGGTTGCACAAATAATCCCTAGCTAGTCAATTGGCTTGGGCAGCAAATAGCAACAACATGTGTCTCAGTTTTCAAGGCTTCTTCAAGTATGTGCTTCTAAAGTACGCCAAAAGGCTCCCGAGAAATGGAGTAGCTCTTGCCATATCCTCTCATGTTTATTCCCTCACACGAGGACGAGTCACTCTTGCTTTGCTCAACAAATGGTGACGCCCTAGGGGCTATGTGACTCAAGAACAAGGGATTCTTTTGCTTCATTTGGAAATCAATACGCCCTAGGGGCTATGCTCAAGAAAGATGTGTGAGACTATCCTCAAAGTCCCTCAAAAGGGATGTCAAAAAGCCCTCTTGTCATGTGTGCCCGTGCTCGTTTCCCCAATCAATGGTGGACCTTTCTCGCAATCAATGATGGCACTCTAGGGGGCTACGGTCAAGTCTTAAAGGCTCCCTCGGCAAAGAGAAATTAACTCCCCAGCAGTATCCCCAGCCAAGTCATGTGCAACATTGGAAGCTTCCTCAATTCGGCACCGAAGGTCTCAACGGGCTTCGCAATCTACAATCTTTTGGGCTACGGCATTACAGTAATTCAAGCAAAGGGCAGTATTAGGGCTTCGCGACCGACAGTCTTTTGGGCAACAATACTCGAGAAACGCAATTTGGGAGTAGTCTCCATGAAAGGGATCAAGCTTTAAGGGGTCTCTCAACACTTCAAGTCAAAGGCCTCTTGGTTTTAAATGAAGACTCCGATGTTATGAATGAAGTTGATGATTTTTGTTAGAACTCACAGCGAGATTTTGAAGGAAGTCTCAGAGAAAAGGAAAAAGATTCAATATGCTAAACTCTAATCAAAACAGGGTTATAGCGGGAAATGCCACGGCCAATCTCAATGTTTCTGCAATTCAGCACCCCCTTCTCCAAGATCAAAAGCACAAGGTGCAGCTCAGATAAAGTTGGGCCACAGCACTAGTTGCATCCGAAGATCCATCATTAGTTCAACTCAAGAAGAGTCAAGCAAGCCTACTCATTTGAGACTTTATCACGCATAGACCTTATCCTCCGTGACCTCGACGGCACCGCAAGACATTACTGCATCCTTTGACAAAAGCCCTCAGCCATTTGGGTATCGACCACAATGAGGCCATTCATCTCCCCAGTAAGAGCAAGAAGGAAATCTCTATCAAGAATTCTACCAAACGGTACATCCACTCTCAATGCCGAGCCAATCACGAGATAAGTTGGGGCTTTACAATGAACGGTCTTCACATCCCGCCATCTACAAGCCCACGACACTTGGGGCTTTGCAATCTCTCGAAGCTTGGCATCAACGATCTCCTCTTGGGGCTTGCTCACTACAACAACAAAGGGCGATTTACTCGAATGGGCCAAGAGCTGATTTATCTTGGAGCTATGCAAGTCCCTCAAAATTTGGCATCAAAGGCATTCTAGGGGCTTTACAATCAGCAACCCCTCATCTCGGCATCAAAAGCCTTTTGAAGCCCCATAATCGACAAATCTCTTAGGGCTAGACATCAATCTTCGTTGGGCACGACGACGACAACGACAGAATTCAAGCGAAGCAATCTGGACTTCGACTGAACATGACTTGATCTTGGGTTGGCTTCACAAACACACAATGGCTAAAATGGTTCACCCACGAACTAAAAAAAAAAAAAAAAAGATTTTTTCTTTCTTTCTATGTGCAAAATTATGTGCTTTACTTTGCTTTGCTCCTAGCCTCTACTCCAGCGTTCTCCATCATCCTTGAACTACGCTGGTCTGATTCTCTTAAAGGGATACGTAGGCAGCCTTTGGCACGACCAACCCATCATTCAGAGTACCATCTCGCCAACCCAACATCAAGGGCATTCTCTCATCAACATCTAAAGAATGGACATTCTACATCAAAGCATCCTCCGCGGACATCAAGAATCCATCTCCACTCAAGCGGCAATGGTAAGTGAAGGTATGAATACATCCAATGCTTTCCTAAAAATCACACCGCACACAAGATCACTTTCTACATTCTTACTTATCTCTCATTACAAAGGTGCTTTCAAGATCACATCACACCACGGGCACAATTTCTCTCAATCATCATATTTCATGCATGTCCCTGCACAAGTACATATACCTGCAAAGCACATACCAGGTACCGCCGCAAATCCAAACAGCATCCGCTACTCAAGGCATTTCATCCCCAACAGAAAGTGATTCACAGTCAACTATGCCTGCATCCCCATAAAATCAAGCAACCACACATCATCAGCAACCAAGCATTCCCCAACAGATTTCAATCATCAACTCGCTCGCAAACGGGAGCGTGTATCAAATCGCTCGCAAACGGGAGCGTTTTCAACCAACTTGCTCGCAAACGGGGGCATGTTATCTCTGACAGCTCGCAAACGGGAGTTCGTCGTCAACCGCTCGCAAACGGGAGCGTTTTCTACCAACTTGCTCGCAAACGGGGGCATGTTATCTCACACAGCTCGCAAACGGGAGCGTGTATCAAATCGCTCGCAAACGGGAGCGTTTCCTATCAACTTGCTCGCAAACGGGGGCATGTTATCTCTGACAGCTCGCAAACGGGAGTTCGTCATCAACCGCTCGCAAACGGGAGCATTTTCTACCAACTTGCTCGCAAACGGGGGCATGTTATCTCACACAGCTCGCAAACGGGAGCGTGTATCAAACCGCTCGCAAACGGGAGCGTTTCCTATCAACTTGCTCGCAAACGGGGGCATGTTATCTCAGACAGCTCGCAAACGGGAGTTCGTCATCAGCCGCTCGCAAACGGGAGCGTGCATCAAACCACTCGCAAATGGGAGTGTGTTATTAAGTCGCTCACACAGGGAGCGCACCCCCATCTTTCACAATTTCAAAATTCCCCTCTTTCTTTAAATTGCGGCCGTGGTGGGCCGCCTCAAGCCACCACACCTTTTTAAATTTTTGGTTAAATTTTTTGTGGCCGTGGTGGGCCGCCTCAAGCCACCACACCTTTTTAAAAAAATTTGTGGCCGTGGTGGGCCGCCTCAAGCCACCACACCTTTTTTAAAAAATTTTGTGGCCGTGGTGGGCCGCCTCAAGCCACCACACCTTTTTAAATTTTTGTGGCCGTGGTGGGCCGCCTCAAGCCACCACACCTTTTTAAAAAAATTTGTGGCCGTGGTGGGCCGCCTCAAGCCACCACACCTTTCCATCCGCGAAAGCCGCTCACACAGGGAGCGCACTCCTATCATTTGTAATTTCAAATTCCTTCTTTATTGAGTCTTTGTTTTCTCTTGTCGATGTCCTCGGCGGTTGTCTTTCTTTCGTCGACGCGTTTTGCTTCGCAATCCACGTCACCGAGGGGCCCTGTAGACACCCCGCCTTGGACCTCTCACCCCGATTGCATACAAAGTATTTTTATTTAACTTATTTTTGTTGATTTCTGTTACTTCGGTTAAGTTCCTAACTAATTCCGTTAGTTTTGGACTAAACTGCATAACAAAGTTAACTTTTAGGGTCATTCTGTCATTCTGTCATTTTTCACTCGCGGGCACTTCCGGCACTGCCAGTGAGCCGCGCGCGCGTCCCGCCCCAAAAGCCGGACCCGCGCGCTTCCACTTTGGCAGTAACGGATTGCACCTTATTTCCCTCCCTTTTCTTATTTACAAACATCTTTTCTTGATCACAAAAACCATCTTTTTACATGCACATTCATCCCCCCTTTTCTCATTAACTCCCAATCCCAAATTCTAAGCCTTTTCCCAAAAACTAATATTTCTTTCATTTTTTATTTGATTTCTTTTATTTCTTTTATTTTTCTTTTATTCATTTATCTTATTTGTGATTGGCTCATTCCATTTCACATGGATGACCAATTTCGCTCCATCATTTCCCTCTCTTTTTTACCTATAAAAACCATCATCTCCTACCTTGGTTGGAAAAGGACCTCATTTTTTTGGGACTTGGAACTTTCTCTCTACACAAATTCTATATCATTTTCCCTACACAAATTCTCCCAACAAGAGTTTTACACAACGAAACTCTACACAACAACATCATTTTCAAGTCCAAGTTTGAAGTCTTCTTTCTAAAGGTACAAGTCTTCTTTTTTTTTTTTTCTATTTATGTTCTAGTCAATGTATGCAATCCCCATTAATGGGACATGACCAACATGACTACTTCACATATTGAAGTTAGTTAAGGTTATCTCCCTACATTTTAATCTCAACTTTAATTCACCATGTTAATTTCTCTTCATCTCTTAATGTAATTCTTTAACATTACTTGGCACATGTAATCTTTATCATTAAATAAATAAAACAATTCTATTTTATTTCCCCTTTTCTTCTCATCACAATTGTTAGCACATTTCTATTTAATTAATTGAAGGACATGTAAATATTAGAACACCAATAGTAGCAAGACCCGCGTAAGCGGGGCGGAGTGGGTGTTTAAGTACTTCCCACTCCGTCACCTAACCCCCGAATCCTTCTCTCCCGAATCTCTGGTTTTGTACATAAATTAGGCTATTTCTAGGTTTTTCTTATGTTCCTTTAAAAACATAGGTGGCGACTCTAAACAATCTAAAACAAGTTAGACATCCTAGGATAATTCACCGCTCTAGCCAAGCCGTGGTTCCCCGGGGTATCTACACACACGAGGTAGAAACGGACGGGTTCCGACCATCGCGGTGAAGATGGAAAAGAAAATGGAAATTTTAAGGTCAAAATTTCAAGGTCAAAATAGGCTAGGGGCGCCTAAAATGAACAAAGAGAAAAAGATTAGGGGTAAAAATGAGATTTTGTCTGAAAGGACAAGGTTGGCCGCGTGGCCAAGGTCACTGAATTGCAATAGTGGCCGCGTGGCCAAGGACGCTGAGTGGTTAGATCTTCTTCACGCGGATTGCTGATCTGACGGCTGGGATTGCGAGGGCAGAAGTGGCCGCGTGGCCAAGGTCGCCGTCGGGCTGACTCCTTGGTCACAGCGCCAGAAACCCTCCCTCTTCTCCTTCTTTTCTTCTTCCTTCTTCTTCCTTCCACCATTGTTGAGTTAGAGAGAGATAATTTGAGCTTTAGAGAGAGAAAGTTTGGATCCGATAATTTTTAAGGATTTTACTTTGAATACTTTGGATAACATGGCGGATTGGATTAACGAAGCCTTGTTTAGGGATTTTCGGGCCAAGGCGGGTATGTGCCTCAAGGACAAGAACAAGGACAGTGGCATGGTGATCCTCAAGGTGAGGGAAACGTAGGGGCTGACCCAGGAGCGGGTTTCTAAGCGGCGCCCTTGATAGCACAGGGCGGCTTGAGACCACGAGCGGCGACTCGAACTTTCGCGACGGCCTTCTCCGATCGACGTTTGATCAAGATTACGACTTCTACATCGACTCGGAGCGTCACTGGTCAATGGGTCTTCCGGAGACACGAGAGGTACATTTCAAATTTTCGCTCCGTTCATTTTCACATTTTTCGCACTTTTGTACAAAATATAGATTGCTACAATTGTGAATTTCTAGAAACGTAGGTTGCTAGAAATGTAAATTCCTAGAAATGTAACATACCCGTGTTGTGTTTACCTGCAGAGGATCAAGGCTCATGGGTCCACAGTGACTGTGGGCAAACTGTGGGCGTCTCTGCCGGAGGGACCGGGCGGTTTGCGTGCTCGGATTGAGGATATGGGGTTTGGCCCATTCTTTGATAGTGTCCGCACAGTTGGGGGCACTCTGAAGGTGGCGGCGGTGATAGAGGTGTGCAGGGAGTTCTGGTGGGACACCACCCATACTTTTCACTTCAGTTGGGGAGAGATTACCATCACGCCGATGGATTTTGCGGCTATCACGGGGTTGAGGTTCACTGCTACCCCTTTGCCTTTTGATGAGAGCTTGGCGGAGCGGCGGGACTATAGGCAGGCTCTGTTGGGAGTTGACACCGATCTGGGAGGAGGAGTCAAGGGTTATGGAGTGGAGGCCGGGAAGGTGAACCGTTTGGTGGAGATGGCTATTGAGGCCTTCGGTAGGGGAGAGTATGACTTGGATTGCTTGGTCCGGCTGTTCTTATGGTACAGCTTTTCAGAGATTCTGTTTCCCAGTGGGGCTACTGTCTGCAGGTACTCGTTGCTAGGGGCTTTTGTGGATTTGGACCAAGTCGGTGGGATTTCTTGGGGTGGAGCCGGTTTGGCTGAGATTTACCGGGCATTGGATCATTGCTCAAGGGCTATCTCGTCAGCCTTTGATGGGTTTCAGTTCGCCTTTGAGGTATGCTCTTGATTACCCTTCTTTTCACTTGTTGAGATTTCTGCTCTATCTTTTGGTCTGAAATGTCTCTTTCATTGTATGCACAAGTTTGGGTGTACGAGATCTTTGGTGTCGCCCCTTTTCAGTTGGTGATGCGTGCCAACAAGGTCGTCCCTGTCATGTCGTACTGGTGCAAGCGCAACAGGGCTCCTCCCCGCAGAAACCGGGATAGGAAGACGGTGGATGCTGCCGATCTGAGGAGGGCTTTTGCGATGTCTGAGCCTGTCGGGGTCAGGTTTTACCCATGGAGTCCGGCAAATGAGGCTTCGGTGGGTCCCTATGTAGTGGAGTTGACCGCTTCGAGGGTTCTGCTTGTGGGTCTCACCGGGGAGGCCATGTATCTCAGAGAAAGGGTGGTTCGTCAGCATAGGGCTGGTGTGTTATCGTGGGCTCCATATGACCCTCCTCGGGATATGCTCCGTCCTGCGAGGTTGGCAACTTTCTTGGCTCCCACTCCGGCAGAGCATTACAGGGGGAGTGACGACTACGCCGGCTATGTGCGGACTCGGTTGATCAGCCCTCAGGTTCGGGCTAGGATGTTATCGGGAGAGGGATCGAGCTCGGCCCGGTATGTTGGTCGGAGTCGGCCTTTGGTGGACATGCCTCCCCATTTGAGTAGCGTGAGGGTGATGAGAGGTGGCCGGGAGGTGGAGATTAGCTTGGAGCCGACGGCCGCAGATGTTGTCGAGGAGACTTTTGTTCCTCCGCCTGACGCTGGGATATGACCTTATGATTTATCTCAATCATGCACACACACACTTGTTATTTCTGCATTATAATCATTGCCTTGGTTTCCCTTTCAGGTGACTCGGGAGGCGTACGTTCGTTCTGTTCAGCTGGAGAACGTACTGATACGCCTATTGAGAGAGGCATATCATTCTTGCACTTGCCAGCGGGATGATGTCGTGGCTCCCCAGTGTCGGGAACGGTCTCCGAACGGTGCGGACTCCTCCCATACTGGTGGTCGAGCGGTCCGTGGACGGAGTTCGGGTGCCGGTAGCTCTCGAGCTTCAGCGCGGCGTGGAGACACCACGGAGGAGGAATCTGATTAGGCGGGACCCATCCTCTTCTCCTTATTCCTGTACTGTTAGCTAGTAGAGACAAATATGTACTGGACAACTTTTTAACAATGTATATTTATGCACTAGAATGAGAATGACTTTGTGACAACCTATTCATACAAGCTAATTATTTTACAATGCTCCTAATTTTTCTACAATGCATGACCCAAGGGGAGGGGCAGGTACGTTGTTTGCATGGATCCGCTGCGGGGTAGGAGCAATCGATCTGAAATTTCTGCATGGGGCAATAGTGGCCGCGTGGCCAAGGAAAAGTCGGCCGCCTGGCCAGAGCAATTGTGGCCGCGTGGCCTAGGACGAATGTGGCCGCGTGGCCGAGTCTGCCGCCGACTCTGGTTTCCCTTTTCCTGGCAAAAATTGGAGTTTGTGTAGTATTTAAGGGGAATTTGGGTTCCCTTAAAATTCGTACCAGCCACTACTTTTAGGTAATTTAGAGTTCTAATCTCCACTTTGCTTGCTTTTTACCATAGATCATGAAGCTAGGATCACAAGTCTTGAGAAAAAGGTCTTTATAACTTCTTTGGAGAAGTGGGTTGCCAAACTTTCTGGTTCTAGCCGTAGAAAACTTGATGAAAGGTATGGGATAAGGTGTCTTTGGTCACTCTCGCATATGAATTCCAATACCAACCTTTTACAAGCCTGTGGGAAGTTTTGGAATGACACCCTTCATGTCTTCAATTTTTCATTCAACGGGATGACACCCACATATGAGGACATTGCAGTGCTTTGCGGCTACGAAGGGAAGGGTAAAGTTGCCTTGCCTTTTGACTTTGTTTGCTTGAGGGACAAGTTGATGACCTTTGGCGTGTCCGTGGAGGACTTTGATAGGTATGCTAGGGGCGGCTATGTTGACCTTTCTTGGATGCCACAACACTTTATGCACATGGACGTGGCCTCTGACCGTTCTTTGGACCATCTTGCACTATGCTTTTTTGCCTCTATTCTCTTCCCCTCTAAGGTTGGGTTTACCAGTGAAGGGTGCTTGGGCATGGTAAATTCCGCTCGTCTAGGCTATGACATTGTGCCGGCTATCCTTGGAGAGATGCTCTGTGGGATTCCCCATCTCGCGGCTTATGGTGGGATGCCCTGTGGTAGTGATAGGCTCTTGACTATGTGGTTGCAAGAGAGGCTTCGCGTCAACAAACCGGCGGCTTCTCTGAAGGTGGCTCCATGGATGCACCGTATTAGGGGGATGGCGGAGCGGTTTGAGGGCATGACTCTCAAAGGTTGGGACTACCTTTTACTACCCCGCTAGAGTGCTCCGTCAGTATGGCTTAGTGCAGACTACCCCGGAGGGTTGGGATAAGGAGAGAGATGATTTTCCTTTTGGTATACTTCAGTTGGATGACAGTACTTCGGTCCTTCTCTCTCAGATATGGGGCGAGGCCGGTTTTAGCCATAGGACCTTCATCACCCCCTCTAGAAACACCTACCTGTCACGAGAGTATTTGGAGTGGTATGTGGAGAGACTTGGCGAGAGGAGCAGACTCTAGAGACCCTAAGGGGCACTATTTTGGCATCCTGCGCTCCGAGTTCTTCTTTGAGGATTAAGGAGGCTGAGGCTTATGAGAGGAGGATTTTTAGGAGTATGGCTAGTGTGAATGGAGAAGGAGTGGGTATTTCCAAGAAGAGAAACAATGGTGAGGCTCCTAATGGCAAAGCTAAGGGTGTTAGCGAGTTTGAGAGGAGATTTTGTGAGAAACCTAAGAAGAAGAAGGTTCGCCGTGGACAAAGCAAGAAGAAGGAGACCGAGGGCACAAGTGGCTCTAAGGGGTAGTTCGAGCATTCTTCCATAGTCATTGTAGATACATTAGTTTTAATTTATGTCTTATTTTACGTTTTAGTCTAAATTTCAGAATAGGTTATTTATTCAAAAAGTATGTCGAGCTTAGACTCATCAAATAAGTGTTAACATGCAATGACTATGGAAATAAAAGTTTTTGCTTTCAGAAAATACAACTTCTATCTTTATTGCTTTGTGACAGGATTTGGATGTTTATTTGTTTTTTAGACCGCACCTTTTGAAAGGCTGCCTACGTTCCCCTTTTACAAATAGGACTAAGGGGCTCAGGTCACCGTAGTTCACTCCAGTCGGACTAGAATGATTTTTGAGAAAGGGAAGATAGAAGGGGGAATGCTCTAACTTTTGCCTAGACCGCCCTTGCGGGTTTTTCGATCTAGCGAACTTTGTACGCACCTTATTTTGCATAGACCGCCCTTTGCGGGTTTTCAATCTATCGGGCTTCTTTTTGCGTAGTAAACATTTTTTTTTGGAGGGGGGTTGTACTAGTCGTAGTAGCGTCTGAGCTTGCTGATGTTGACTGGTTCCTTGAGCGGGCTGCCATCCAAATCTGCCATTCTGTCTAGTCTTGTGGCGCGCCTCGAGCTTTGGTCATCGCGTCGACGCGTTGCTTCAAATCCTCTATTTCTCTTGAGATGTCTTGAATCGTTTCTGCAGTCAGGTGCGAGAGTACCTCTGGGCCGTTCCTCACATAAGGCTCGATTTCGTAGCAACCGAGGAGTTCTAAGTTTTCACTTTCCCTATTGAACCAAAATCCTCTCACGCCGGTGAGCATGTTCTCGTCCATCAAGCCTTGGATTCTCCTTTGTAGAGCGACACAGTCGTTGGTGTCGTGGCCTTCGTCTTGGTGAGAGCAACTTTTGGTAGGTTCAAATGGTTGAAGGGGTGGTAATTCGGAGAGGAGTGAATGTTCTCCTAGAGGCTGCATCTTGCCCATTTGTCTCAGTTGGTCGAACAATTTTGCGAAAGGGGTCCCTATTCTTGTGTATCGGTGGACTGAGAGGGGGTATTTTTCCAAAAATCTTTGCAGTTTTTCACTGATTTTCTTTCCTGGCGCGAGGGCCACGATTCTGTCGTTGGTGTTGGGTTCGAAGTTCATTCCCATGTGCCGGGTGCAGGATTGGGGTATTCGCGAGGTACTCCTTGAGGCAGCATAACGCGAACTCACATCTCGAACTCCATTCTTGGTCGCGGGCCCTTTCTATTTCTCTGAGTGTCGGTTCCCCCACTGTTGTAAAATGGTTGAGGTATTGCAGTAACTTGATGAGTTCTTCCTTTTTGGCTTTGTTCCGAGGAGACTGCATTCTCAACACGGCTCGAACTCGCCGACTGATGGTCCTCCACAAGGTTGTGGAGGGGTCGCTTCTTGGTCCTCCTCGGTTGTCTCGACCTGGCCTTTTCCGTTGAAGATATCCTCGAGCTGTGTCTCCTTTGGCTCGGCTTCGATTCCCAAATTCACACATGTTAACACCTCATCGGCAGCTTGGGCTCGAGACGCGTTTTGATTGATAACCTGTTCTGAGATTTCTTTAGTGTATTCGTTATTTAATTGGTCTGTGTCTGCCTCTTCTAATGAATCATTATTAACTAAGTGTGTATCATTAAGTTGATTTTTAGCCAATTTATCATATGAAAGAGTGACTACGGAGGGATACTCGGAAAGGTCGAGGGTTTCATTCATGGAAAATGGGAGTACATTGTTGTGACAGACTCAAACTCGAAAGATAAATTATTAAACTCGGGGGAAGGGGATCTAGGAGTAGTGACAGGCGATGCTGCAGGAGTGGTGGAAAAGGGAACAGCAGGAGAAGGAACCAGCCCCAGTATGTCTTCCATAAACTCGGGAGTAGCTATGGGACCTCCGATTGTGCACCAGTTATTGAGCTTACCCGCCATAGGCACCACCAATGTCCTTGGGTCCCTCATCTTCAGATTCGTCCCCAATGACGGCAACCATGTCTTCGTGCAGCCCCAGATTACCCAGATGTTGAAGCAGATATTGGCCGTCCCACGTCTCAGTCCAACTCGGAGTTTCTACGGCTTCTATTGCTGGCTTGTTGATGGAAGATGATGCGAGCTGATCGGCTAGGTCACTTGCGGTCTTACTGGTGTACTCACCCTTAACAGCTCGAATTCTGCCAGTGGCTTTGTCATGCTCCATGTAAGTAATTTCAAATTGGACCGGTCGAACTCCACGTCTCTGAAAATCTAGAACCCTTTCTGCAACTTCCCGGTGTGGTCAATCCATGGCTCTGCGAACTCAAAACACGAAAACTCCTCGCTTTCCCTGACAAGTAGCTATTCAGGGACAGGCGGTATGGCCGCATTTCAGGCTTTTGTAGGGAAGCTTCATCTTTTTAAGCAATTCTATCCTTTGTTGCTCCATCTTGTCTTCAGGAGTAAAGGTGTATCCTAGACCGAACAACCCTCGATGATCAACCTCTTCAACCAATTCTGTGGGGCCTTGCAAGTTCTTACCTAGCCCCAGCCCCGGTATGAAGCCCATATTTCGTAGCATCCTCACAATAGGTGACACCCTATCTGAAGCCCTGGTAAGGTCAATGGCGCAGATCTGTGCTTGGGCCACTATTTCAAACCGTTGAAGAGTCTGCTCTCTTCCCCATGCTGAATTTGTAAGACAGGAACACCCTTGGTGTCCGTCCTTGGGAAGTTACGAGATCGCTGTAGATGATGGTCACTTCATTACCAGATTGAAACTTCACACACTGGTGCAGGGAAGATGGGACAGCGCCCGACTGATGTAACCATGGCCGGCCAAGGAGGAGTGAGAAGGTTGCGGGATGTCTATGACGTGGAAGTCGGTCGGTAGGATCTTTGTTCTGATGGTAATGGCAAGGTGGCTTCGCCTATCACGCGCGCGGCATGTAGAGTCATAAGCTTTGATGGTTTGCTTGGATGGGCGTAAATCAACACCATGAACGCCAACCACATCCATCATCCTTGAAGGCAGGATATTAATAGCAGAACCATTATCAATGAATACACGGGGAATTTTCTTGCCATTTACCTCGACAGTGATGTATAAAGGCTCATTATGATCAACTCCGAATATTGGCTTGTCTAGCTCTGAGAATGTGATGATGTTCCCGTAGTGGATATTACCGATCATGTGGGTGACGTCCTCTGGGGTAATAGTGGATGGTACCATGATGGCGGCGAGGTTTTGCTCGATCATGAGGCGATGGGCTAGGGAGGAGGTGAGTAGGGACCATAGTGAAATATGGGCTTGGGTTTGTTTGAGTTGAGTGAGGATAGGGTCTTCTTTGTCTAGGTCGGCTTGCTCGGGTTCCTTCCCAAAGATTTTTTTTGCACCTTTCGGGTCGGATTGGTACACTTGACCGGATCTTGTAAGGAGACAAACTTCTGCACGTAGCTCCTCCAAAGACAATGGCGTGTCACGACAAGGGGGCGAAACTTCGGTCCTTTCGGCCTCCTCGAAGATTTCGGCCCAAGAAAGAGGTTGAGAGGGTTTGGGACTCTCTTCCTCTAGAGATTCGACTTCACTAACTAGTTCTTCTAAAGACAACAAGTAGCAAGAAGGTTCTTTATTATTAATCATTGAAATACAACCCATCTCATCACAGTCCGCCACAACAGGCTCGGCCGGATCAGTGATCTCACTAATTTCTACCATGAGTACATTGCTAGCTACATAATCTCTAGGTCTTGACAACTCCCTTGTGGATGAGCTCTTGCACGGCTTTCTTGAGTTCAAAGCATTCTTCGGTAGTGTGACCGGTGCACTTGTGGTAGTGGCAAAACTTTGACAAATCGCAACCAAGGTGGGGGATGTGTCCTTCTAATGGTTCGAGAATTTCTAACGTCACTAATGCCATGAAGATATCTACAATCGTGAGCCCTATCTTGTCAAAGGCATCCATGAGCTCTAGGATACTGATCTCGCATGTTTGCACCATATTCACCCCACCCCCATTGTTAGGAATAGGGTTCTTCAACACATTGGGACCCTTCGGCTTCTCAATCTTCTTGTCATTGATCAACCCTTGAACTACGCGCTTCAATTGGATACACCCATCCGTCGTTGCCTAATGTACTTGTGGTATTTGCAGAATTTGGATGCATCTAAGTCAGTCCTTGGGTTGGCGGGTGGTAATTCTCTAGCGGCTTAATGAGACCTCTCTTGACTAACACGTCAAAGACCTTCCCCATGGGCATACCAAAATCATCAAAATACTCCCTCTGTTGTGGAGCCCCATTCCTTGTTACGGCTTGGACATCTAGCGGACCTCATTTTGGACCATATTCACTTGGCCGACGGCCTCCTTTCCACCCTAGGAGGCGCAGGCCAGTAGGAACCTTGTAGCGGAAGCATTTTTTGTTGTTGGTCTTTGACTTTCTTTTGGCGGCACAATCCCAGTGAACCCTGCTTCGTACCTTACTCCGGCGTCAACCATTTCCCGCAAGTCAGGGAAATAACCATTGCCGATGGCTGCTTTCATCTCAGGCAATAAACATTGTAGAATATCTGTTTCTGTTCCTTTGCTTTTGGTGGGTATTGGACCTCGCACAACCGATGATTCCACCTCTTGTAAAAATCATAAATAGCCTCGCCGGGCTTTTGCATAGTGTTCTCAAGATCCGTTCGATTCACATGCCAATCCAAGTTAGCTGATACTTCTCACAGAAAACGACACTAATTTGATCCCAAGTTTGCCTCTCGCCTGGTTCTAGCCCCAAGAACCAACGCAGAGCTATACCATCCAAAGTGCTATGGAATACGCGAGCCATTTGTTCGTTGGTGCAGTCACGAGCCCTCATGGCCAACACATAACTATCCAAATGAGTCTTAGGACATGAGTCACCATGAAACATCTCCACTTTAGGCATCTTGAAATCTTTGGGGAGAGCCCCCACTTGGCTAGGGTTGATTGTCTTGGTAGTCGGTGCACTTTTCTTATCCACGGTCTCGATCAACTTGCGCATTTGCTCTTGCATGGCCGTGACCACAAGGTGATTGGAGATGTCGGGGATAGATTCTGACAGAATGACAGGAGGAGTAGGAGGAAGTAGTAGCAGCGCCATCCCAATACTCAGAGGCAACGAGGGTGCGGGTAGTTTGCTAGTGGAGAGGTAGCCACCAAGCAGTTCAGGGGAAGGTTCATAGACAGCCTTGTTTTTGCTCATGGTAGTGAAACCTTGTTGGGTGTTAGAGAGGAGGTGGAGCATTGCGGTAGCTTGGGAGTGGGAAGGCAGTGGCATTGTATTGGTGGGACAGTTGGTATTGACCTCTTCATCCTCGACATAAATGAAATTCTTACCATCGGGCACCATCCTAGTCCCTTTTTGCTGAATGTGGTCCTTCAACAGTTGGTTCTGGTCTTCCAAAATCTTGTTGCTTTCCTCGAGATTCTTGATCTTGGCTTCGAGACCGGCGAGGAAGTTCTGGAGGCTTGGGGAATACCATTGAGAGTGGTCTCGGTGTTGAGCTCGACGGCACTAGTAGGAGAGACAGAGACTGAAGAGGAAGCGGGAGTTGACATTGCTGATGACGAGACGAGAACGTGGACGGAGTAGAAGCTTCACGTTTGTAGTCGACCACCCGAACGAATCCAAACTTGCTTTGCTGAAAAGGTTGAAGGGCAAATGAAGCTTTTAGGAGAGGGGGAAGGCTCATGCAAAGTATATTTTAATTTACAAAAACATACATTATTTACATCTTAATTGGTTGGAAGGGGTACCCCTTTTTCGCAACTAACTAGGAGACTACGATTAGTGGAGCCATCACTAAGTCTATAGACCCCTCGTTTTCATCTGCATTGCACACCCCCAAAACGACAATTTGGGCGAGGGTCCTATAGGGCAAGCGGCTTCCACCAACCATCGGATCCTACGACTAACCCTTCCTTAAAGGCATTTATCGTGGTGTCTAGGTTACATCCTACACAAGTTAATGATGAGCGGAGATCTTGACAACAAACACTCATCTTACTATGGCACGTCCCTTGTAGGGAAATCAATTTTTTGTGCACTTCCTCTCAAAGATCTCGATTCATCATTGACTTGGGGATGACTGACATGGACAGCACGTTAATTGACTATTAAGGAAAAGCTAGCCAAACCAACCGGTCAAAACCTAGGTGTGTTACCTACACTAGTGTGGGTTGACATGGGTTAGGTAAAAGGTTCCCACCGTATACGGTGAGTGGAATAGACGAGTGACTCGAAAAGAGTGCGACAGTAGCGTACAAATTCCTGCACATCGAATACTCCGGGTAATGGGGACCTGTGCAGTGCTGACACGGACTGTGGTAGTGTGTGGTAAGAAACTAATTCTTTTTTAAGGAGAAAAGAGAGAAGTTTTTAATGTTAGGATGATGCAAATTAAATGCATGAGAGAGAGAGAGAGAGAGAGAGAGAGAGAGAGAGAGAGAGAATAATGTACAAGGGAGCATAGCAGTTTTGTTTGACCCTAATACTAAAGCGAAGATAACAAGGGTACATGGTACAAGGTATAAGGTACAAGTATTAAGATGGCGAAGTGCGCGGGTGCATGTGTAAACATGGCTTAACTGTAGGGGGCACGTGAAAACATGGCAAGTGTGCATGTGTAAACATGGCAGGTGTGTGCATGTGTAAACATGGCAGTGTGTGCATGTGTAAACATGGGCACGCATCATGATGTGACGAAAGTTAGACCCACTAAGTTTGAAAAAGTTTCAAAGCAGTCCCCAGCAGAGTCGCCACTG